>PUQB01000842.1:43120-88753 GCA_003024785.1 Selaginella tamariscina
TATGTGAATTCTTCATTATCCTTAACTGATTGATCTCCCTATTAAGCATAATAAATCTTTCATTCTTGAAGAAATATGGCTTGCTTTCCTTTCTTATATTGTGAAATTAGAGAATATTTGTTGGTCAAAAATCTAATCTTTATGAATCACCTCTTCTGCAACACTATAATGTTTCTTAAACAAATTCAATAGCAGTGTAAATCCCACAAGTGCACCCATCAACTTAAGCTTTTGAAAGAGACGATCCAACCCCGGACGAAAAATGATATTATATCGAAATTTACCATGACAAGGAATGAAATTTTCTTGTTTGATTTCTTTTTTTCTATCCTTGAGCCTTTGTTAATGAAGTAGAACACCATTAACATTTAACAACACAATATGACCATGGGTAACAGGGGATAGCATTGCCTCTCGAATGCTTTACAACTTACTTGTTTGGTCCCTTTCATATTTATCTATTAACACTATATTGTTGCCTATCTCTTTATCATTTACTTGTACATCATCTTTACAAGATTCATATATTGTAGGCGCTGAAGAAAGTGATTTAAGAACTAAAGGCAATAGAAATGGTGATGAAAAAACTAAACTGGTCCCCATGGTAAGAATGTTTTGAGCTGCATTATTATCTATTTCTTGCATGAACTCTGTCATTCTGACATGTGGCATAAGAAATTTTCGCCAAACCCCTCTCTTACCTCATGCTAATGCTGAAAATCCATGTTTTCAATTGTTTCATTACATTTGCAAAATGATACCTTATAATTATCAAGGTATATTATTTACCTTGTTAATGTGTGACCCATGTTTGAACTAAAAGCTTCTTTAATCCTTGAGAATTTATTTTCTATACAAATATAAACAAAATATACAAAAATGCCTTACATTACACTCATTTACAACTATTTGTCACTCTAAGAATTCATTAACAATTCTTCTTCGTTGTTACCTTCTGAGTGAGGCAAAGAAGGTTTAGTCACTTGGAAGATCGTTCATGATCTTCCGTATCTTCTGTTGATGTTTCTATGGGTAATGGAGTATGTGAATGTTCTATACTCCTCAAGATAACTCCCGATCTAATATTTAATTGAAGATCGTTCTCAGACTTCGACATTGAACCAGATTCTCTTCAGAGCTATCGCACTTCTCGGGAGGGAACTTTCCCAAATACTCATGTATGGGTTTGTTGGGGTAGTCAGTTGAGAACCTCTTTATCCACTTGTTCAGGTCCTCAACCATGATCTTATCCTTTTCAACGGCAAACACACATGTATCCCGAAGGTAACACTCCTTCAAGACGGACCCCCTAGTGCAGTAGTCAAAAACCCATGCATCACTATGAGGACCCCTAATCAAGTTGATGATGCTCCATGCCGCTTGACTTGTAATGTTTAGATAACGTACATTGCCAAATACGTCCCTCTCAGCTATCGGTGTATCGGATGGAGGTTCAGGCCCGTTGGAGTGCAAACAAATGCCTGGCCAGTCATTTGGAAGCTTGAAATTGTTTGGTGCATTCCTAACAACCAAGTGAACAACCGTATCAATGCACTTAGGATCAGCATCATTCATATAAAATCCTGTCCAATGATGTTATTTTTTCTTGGCGAAGGCAAAGGCAAAAGTATCGGTGACATGTACAACCTGTGCAGGGTGTTTCCAATTTCACATTGGGAATATTCCAAGCATATTCTCCGAGTGTTGAAACTAGGGTTCTTCTTTGTACATGTTTGCACGGCTAAGTTTCTCCACCAAATCCTCTAGTGCCCTATCTGTCAAAGGATTTTCTGCCACCCACCGATCCATGACAAATAATTGAAACAGTTTCCTGCAAGTAGTGATGTTACCCCATAAAGTCTCTGAATCTGACAACAAACATATGTAGGGCTTGTCGTGATTCGTAGCATCCTTCTTTATAAGGTTCAACTTGGTTCTCCGCTGTGAAGGACTGCCATAAGAGAAGGCGTCATGGGCAATGTTCTCCTTTTTGACGTTGGCGTGCAATAGATTCTTGCCCATATCTTTTGATTGGTTCACCCATTGGACAAGCATATCATCGTCTATCACATGCAAATATTTGCTGATCTTTTCGTATGTTGAAGTCGAGGTCCAACCCATTTTGTGGCAGTGTATTCCCAACCACTCCTTGAAGTGTCTGACCGTCTTCAACTCCATTGCCTTAACATGAAAAGGAAAGGTGGGGCTGCTGTTGTTAATATGTAGTTTGCCATTAATCACCAAATCTGTTAAGACTTTCATCTCCTCCATCATTGTTCCATTTAAAGACTTCAACCATGTAAGTTTGAAATCGTTGTTTACATCCTTTATAAATTAAACAGACTTAGCCTTTGGCATTTTACTAGGTTTTTTACAGACTTTTCTGAGGGCTCCCCTTCACTTGTCTGCTTCTTCTTCAATGTTCCTTTTGCAAACGATTCCATAATCCCCAATTATTTGACAAAGATCTTATCCTCGGGGCAAGAAATTAACATCATCAAAAAGGATGTTTCCTTCACACCCACCCAAGCAAAATCAATTGCTGCAATATCTTCAACTCTTTGAGAAAAAAAGAGACAGATTAATATACTGGCGAGATAAATCCCGCCAAGACAATTTATTTACCGGTAGTCCGCACATTATTCTTTCCCTGCAGTAGCTCTTTATGGTTGCCCAAGAGTTTCCCACATGGATTGCGTGTGTTTGAACTTTTCTCATATTTTGTTGTTGTAGTGGTTGGTGTTGGCAGTGTTCCATTCCGCCGATAACTTATGGTATTACTCGATTGTGAGATTCGACTTAGCTAAAAATGCCAATTTTTTGTCAGCTTCTCACAGGTATGCTCAAAAAGTTTTGTTGCCATCGTTCCTTTATTGTGTTCATCGAGAAGTCGTTGGGCTGCTGTTATCATGTGTTGGCTACTAATAATGTAGTACTTGATTAATTTTTTATTCTCCATCTGAATCTTCGTGATTTGTTCTGGTGTTGTCACCCACACTTTCTCAGTGCCTTTTTTTCTTTCATAGAATGGGCACAAAACAGCATTATGTGGAACAGTGTAAGAATTATCGTCCTTCATTCTTCATGAGCTCAGCTAGACGTTCCTAGTTGAGTGGTTTATAATTGAAGTTTGGGTTGACACTGCAATACTTAACTCTACACTCGTAAATCCTACCATCCAACATCATTTCCTTTTGGCTTATTGCAGCATGAGATGCCATAAGTGCAGTTGACAAAACAGCAGATGATTTTCTTTTGCGATCCGAATTAGCATGTGTAATCCCGACTACAACTGTTCTAATGTTCTCGGCACATTCTTCCAACTCCCAAAGATTCCTAAATAAATTGAACATGATCTGTAAAGAACTTGGGACCGAGCCACCCTCTCAATCTCCCTAATGATGTCGTTGTGTTCTTTTTTAATAAGAAGAGGGACGATTGCTTCACTTGTGAATGTTCTGTATTGTGAAACAATATCTGCTGAGAATACACCTACTCGATAATTATGGAGATCTTCGAAGTAGACATCTAATTAGATCCCCTCCATAAATGGGGTTTCGTTGAGTTGAAGAAAAACTCCACGGTCAACATCATTAGTGAAAACGTGAACGTCATTATCTACAAGTTGACAAAACCACCCGAGATTAATGTCGTAACTGGCGACTTCTGGATCCGAGAACGTGACATTGGATGGAATAAGGCATATGTGTTGAGCATTGTCCAATCTAGGTTTGTAGCCTGCTTTCGAGTGCTTAACTAGTAAATTTACTTTTCACTATTTTGCTTGTCCACGCGTCATGACAAAGGTTAGTTTGATAGCAACCATGATTGCTCCAATGCGCTTCCCATTTATTTTAAAATATGGCTAAGTTGATTCCAGAATCCCCCTGCCCATCTCATTTCCTCCTCTCGTCTTAAATGTCACCTCAATTCCACATCTGAATACAAAAATGATTAGTTCTTCAAGCACATATCCAAGTATAACAGATTTTATTATAATTCTTACCCAGAATTTGATGACAACTCCATACTAATGACTGAAACTCCTTATTTGATCCAACCATCCTTCTGCACAATAATACACTATGAATACAATTCATATAAAAACTCACTCACACTTGTATAAACCCGAATATACAAAATTAATACACTGATAAATTCACATACACCCTTCTTTGTCTCAGAGAGAAGTGGATGGGATTAACTGTCTAAAGCTCACATTTGTGCTAATGCAAAAGACTGATAATATTTGGTTTTAAAACCACCACAAATGTGAGCTTTGGAAAGTTTCACATAGTTTACTGGCTTTTACTCAACACTCTAACTTTTTCAAGTGTGACACTTGTACATCATTGAAGGCTGCAGAGGCTTGTGCAAAAACCTTGGTGGAGATCACTACCATTCAAAAGAAGATGGAGGCTCACATGATTGCACCGGTCTTAGTACTATACACACCGCATGCTTTCTGTC
Source organism: Selaginella tamariscina (assembly GCA_003024785.1). Classification (NCBI taxonomy): domain Eukaryota; kingdom Viridiplantae; phylum Streptophyta; class Lycopodiopsida; order Selaginellales; family Selaginellaceae; genus Selaginella; species Selaginella tamariscina. Next base: position 47,591 of record PUQB01000842.1, read on the forward strand.
CCACACCCATCAGAATACCTGTGCTTGATCCATGACAAGATGGATAATTCAAAGATCAGCATTCCAAGGCTCGTTGCAACACCAAAGTGCCTTGGAAATGTCATAAAACTTCCAATTTCATTAACATGTGTGCTAACACATAAACACAATTATGAATCATATAGACACTTTTCACTTCCACATTGGTCTAGCGACTCCAATTCACTATTAGGTTGTTGGCCATGTGTTTCAGAAATCTTGAAGCCCACTCACAAACAAGTCCTATAAGTGATCTCAAAGAGAAGAAACAACACCTTCAACCTTTACATAATGCTCTCATGAACACATCTGCACATGAGGCTACTTGGGAATATGAGAGGCATTGTCAGTAGCCTACACAAAAAACAGATGGCCCTGTTGAGAGTTTTGGTTTAGTGAAGGGATGTAGCTCAAATAATGTACATGTGTCCTCAACATCAAATAAGCTTCCTCGTCATTTGCTTTTACAGATGAATAATTGTATAGGCGAGAACAAAAATAAGTAAATCATTTTAGTTAAGGGTTTCTCAAGCTCATACTTACTTTTATTTTCTAGATATGTGCTAGCATACTTGTCAATGCTTGTTGCCAAAGATGTGTTTGAGACAATCACGCTAGGTTTTCATATGGTTGGTCACACTCATGAAGATATTGATACGTTCTTCAGCAAGGTCTTCAACTCTACAAAAAGGACAAGTGCACTTACTTTACCGCATATGATGGATCTTTTTAAAAATTGCATCTTCAAAAAAAAGTTGTGCTTTTCTTGTGACTGAGGTGCAAGACTTCAAAAAGTTTCTCAAGGAGTATATAAAAGAGGGGAGCAATTCTTTAGTTAGTCCGTTACAATTCTTTTTCTCCATAAGAGATGGTATACCTATTATGCAGTACAAGTTACGGCCATTAGAGTAGGAGTGATTATCGAAAGAGGGCTTAATGCTCTTCAAAAGTGGAGAAAATGAAAAGCCAGTTCTCCCAAAAACCCTATTCCATTGAGTGCCCGGAAGAGGTTATTATTAATGGTGTCAAGTCACGATCCAAGAACAAAGAAGCTTGACTTAGGAGTAGGACAAAGGAGCTTGACTCAGGAGTACAAGCAAGAATAGGATAGGAACTAGGAACTCAAGAGCAAGACAGGAACTAGGAACTCAAGAGCAGGATAAGGAGCATGACAGGAACTAGGAACTCATGAGCACGATAAAGAGCATAACAGGAACTAGGAACTCAGGAGCATGACAGGAACTAGGAACTTAGGAGTAAACATGAACTAGAAACTCAAGAGCAGGACAATGCACATGACATGAACTAGGAACTCAGGAGCAGGACAAGGCACAGGACAAGAATTAGGAACTCATGAGTCAGGAGTAGACAAGGGAGCTTGACTTAGGAGCAAGACAAGGAGTAGGACATGAACTAGGAACTCATGAGCAGGGCAAGGCGCATGACAAGAACTAGGAACTCAAGAGCAGGACAAGAACTAGGAACTCAAGAGCAGGACAAGGAGCAGGACAGAAATTAGGAACTCAGAAGCAGGACAGGAACTAGAAACTCAAGAGCATGACATGAACTAGAAACTTAAGAGTCATGAGTAGGACAAGGGAGCTTGACTCAGGAGCAGGACAAGGAGCAAGACATGAATAGGAATAGGACAAGAGCAGGACAGGAACTAGGAGCAAGACAAGAGCAGGACAAGATCAGAAGCAGGACAGGAATCAGGAGCAAGACAGGAACCAAGAGTAAGACATGAGCATGAGGCAAGGAGCAAGACAAGAACAAGGAACAAGAATGATCATAGAATGACTAATATTGATAGTAACTAATTGTACAATAATTAGGTCAGAGCTTTTATGCTCACAACTCCAAGAGCTAATCTAGTCATGAGCTAAAAATGGTGACCCTTATCCTGAAGGTATATCCTATAGGCAGATCTTGTAAGCATATCCTATAGGTAAATCTTGTAAGAATATCTTGTAGGCATATCCTATAGGTATATCCTATAAACATATCATGTATCCCATATCCTGTATGTTGTATCATGTATTCGGAATCATGCATCTTGTATTGGGTCATGACAGTACCTCCTACCTAAAGATGAGTTCCACGAGTCTTGGGACCTAGTTTAGTAGGATAACGCTGATGGAAGGCAGCAACCATGGAAGAAGCATGGAGTAAATTGGATGCCGATTCACAAGTGTGATTGGTAAACAAATAACCTTTCCAATCCACCAGGTATTGAAGTTAGTGGCAATGATACCAGAATCAAAGATGGTTGTAACTTCGTACTCAAGTTCATCGTCAATGACCACAGGAAGGGGAGGAGAAGAAGCACGACCAAAAAGAGAAGAAGGATGATACGGCTCCAACAAAGAGGTGTGAAACACAAGATGAAGTTTCACCGTACATGGTAACTCGAGCCGAAAAGCTATAGGATTGACCTCAGCGGCAATCCTGTAAAGGCCTAATCGTTGAAAATCCAACTTAAAAGAAGGCCTGTTGGTGTGAATATGCCGACGAAGAAGCCACACAAGATCACCAATTTTGTATGTAGGTGCTGGCTGACTGTGAGCATCAGCATGATACTTGTACCGTTCCTATGCTTGCTGAAGATGAACTCGGAGATCATTCTGTACCTGACGAAGATGCTAGAGACGATCCTGTATTGCAGGAGCGAAAGAAGGAGAAGCAGGAGGAGCAAAGTCAAAATATGGATGGTAGTTTGTAAGAGCGAAAAAAGGTGTCTAGCTTGTAGATGCGTGAATGGAGTTGTTGTAAGCAAACTTCGCCATAAGAAGAAGGTCCAACCAGTTGTACTATTGGTAACTAATAAAGTAGCAAAGATATTGCTCCAAGGTTTGAATCGTGCGTTTTAACTACCCATCAGTTTGTTGATGATATCCTGAAGAAAGATCTACTTTAACTTGTAGACTTCGGAGAAGTTCTCGCCAAAATCTGAACATGAACTGTGGGCCTCGATCAGAAACAATGCTCTCAAGATCACCAACTTGGCAGTTGTCTAGCCTATAGCCATCTTATTGCATGGTAGGAAATGAACATATTTGGTGAAATGGTCAACCACCACAAGAACTGCATCAAATCCATGAGAAGGAGGAAGATTTGTGAGGAAATCTATAAAAATGGACCTCCAAGGAAAAAAAGAGGACGAAGAAGACAAGAAGGTGCATGATGAGACATTTTCGACTTATTCCAGGTGTCACAACTTCCATAAAACCTTACAACCCATGCCATCAATAGTTGTGAGTCACCAACTCAATTGTCTTAACCATACCAAAATGTCTTGTAACCGGGGTATCATGACAATCATGTACCACACGAGTCCTGTAAACACCAATAGGAACGTACATGAGACCTTCTCGGTATAGGAATCCGTCCTGTATGGTGAACAACTTATAATCTGAATGGGAACTGGAGAAAGAGGAACTTACAATGTCAGGACTAATGTATGAGAACACATTCTTTGCCAAGTCGTCTATAGCTAATTGCAAACGGATGTCTTGTAAAAGTGTTGAATCTACTGGAGCCTGATGAACCTATAGTGCTGATGAACTGACATGAGGTGAATCCTATCGAGGAGGAGTCTTCAACACTAATATAAGATTGGAAGAACCCTATACAGAAATCCGCGAACTTACAGGAGTGGAGAGAGCCTGTAGATGTGTTGAGGAACTGACATAAGGTGAATCATGTCGAGGAGGAATCTTCAACACTGATACAGGATTGAAAAAACCCTATGCAGGAATCTGCAAACTTATAAGAGTGGAGAGAGCCTACGAATGTGATGAGGAATTGACATGAGGTAAAATCTTGTTGGGAGGAGTCTTCAACATTGATACAGGAACAGGCACGATTAATCCTATAGCTTGTACTGCCTCAGACACTAAGAACATATCTTACACATAGAAAGGTATAAGATTGATCCTGGTTGCCGGAGAGGAAAACGTGAGCGTCCTAAACCTCCAGTCGATTTGAGGATTTGCAACCACAAATCATGGCATGCCCAAAACGATGGGAGTCGACTGAGTCTTGATCAAGTTGAAGGAAATTGAACAATTGAATGCGCCATGACTGCAAGAAAGAGGTGTGGTAATATGAGTAACTGCGCCTGAAGCAATTAGATGACTATCGGCCACCTCTACAGGAACTGTACGCTTCAATTTCACCACCGGAATGCCATGCTAAGTTGCAAAAGTGTCATCCATGAAGCATGCATTTGCACCAGTGTCTAACAAGGCAAACTCCTTGAGTTCTCGATCGTTGAGGCGAATGTGTACAGAAAACTTGAGTGATGGAATGATATAAGCAACACCAATTGAGTTTGCACCTACGTCCAACTTCACGGCTCCTAAGGGAGTGGACATTGAACTTCAACTTCAACTTCACGCGTCTTGAACTTCCTAGCTTTAGCAGGACATTCTGTCACCTTGTGTCCTGCTTCACCACAATACAAACATAAGTTCTCACCGCGACGACGTTGCTTCTCCACAGTTGAAAGTGGACCATGCTTGTATTTTTCAACCTCCATAGGGACTACTCCAAAAGGTGTCACAGAAACATGTGCTACAACTGTAGGATTGACTTGCATGAACTGCTAACGGGATTTTTTCTGATGACGCTCAAACAAATGCTTATCACAGCGAACGGCTTGTTACATGATCTCTACTAATATTTAAGCATTCGGTAACGTAAGGAGAAGGTCCTTCACATCATCCCTCAACCCAAAATGGAAGTGTTCGATCAATGCAGTCTTGTTCCATAGAATGTTCGTGCAAAGTTGCTAAAATTTGGATGCATAGACGGAAGCTAGTTAGAATCCTTGTGTGAGCTTTCTTAACTTTGTGCATACGGAATGGTACTTATTGGGATCTCCAAAACAGGCTTCAAAGGCAGCCACGAAACCTTCAAAATCTTCCATCAATGGGTCGTCACGCTCTAACAAAGGGGCAACCCAAGCTCGTGGATATCCAATTCGTAAGGATGCCAAAAGGCCAATCTTTTATGCATCAATTGAGTAGCGGCATGGTTGCATGCAGATCAAAAGCCTGATCTGATTCAGGAAACCTTGGAAATCAACATGATTACCACTGAATTTCTCTGGCATGCTGATCTTTAGTTTTAAAGAAGAGTTCGATGGAGAGGAAACCATAGATGCTTGAGAGAGAGCCTATGCAACAACCTTGGAGGATGCATCAGCAACTGCATGCGTCGCATTGGTGGAACCTTGAAGATCTGTGACCACTTACGCAAGGTGGCCAGCTCATAAAGTAACATTTGGTGCTCGCATTGAAATTGCTCAAAATCAGCCATGATATATGAAAGGAAAAAAGAGGAAAATGAAGGAGAAGAACCAAGGAACGAAAAAAAAAACGTAACTAGAAATTGGAGAGTTATGAAAGCAGTTATTATTAAATTGTCAAGCCACGATCCAAGAACAAGGAAGTTTGACTCAGGAGTAGGACAAGGAAGCTTAACTTAGGAGCAGGACCAAGAGCAAGACAGGAACTAGGAACTCAGGAGCAAGACAAGAACTAGGAACTCAGGAGCAGAACAAGGAGCAGGACAGGAACTAGGAACTTAGGAGCATAACAAGGCACATGATAGGAACTAGGAACTCATGAGCAAGACAAGGTGCAGCACAGGAGTTAGGAATTAGGAGTCATGAGTAGCACAAGGGAGCTTGACTCAGGAGCAGGACAAGGAGCAAGACAGAATTAGGAACTCAGGAGCAGGACAAGGTGCAGGACAAGAACTAGGAATTCAGGAGCATGACATGAACTAGGAACTCAGGAGTCATGAGTAGGACAAGGGAGCTTAACAAGGGAGCAAAACAGGAATTAAGAACTCATGAGCAGGACAAGGCACAGGACAAGAATTAGGAACTCAGGAGCAGGATAAGGAGCAGGACAGGAACTAGGAACTTAGGAGCAAGACAGGAACTAGGAGCAAGACAGGAGCAGGACAAAAATTAGGAGCAAGACAGGAACCAGGAGCAAGACAAGAGCAGGACACAAGGAGCAAGATAAGAACAAGGAATAAGAATGATCGTAGAATGACTGGTGTTGATAATAACTAATTGTACAATAATTAGGTCGGAGCTTTTATGCTCACTAATGTAGTCATGAGCCTAGCTAAAAATGGTGACCCTTATCCTAAAGGGTCCTATAGGCATATTCTATAGCCATATCCTGTAGGCATATCTTGTAAATATATCCTATAGGCATATCCTGTATCCCGTATTCTGTATCCTATATCTAAAATCCTGCATTCCTATATCGAATCATAGATGGCATCAAAAAATATGTGACATGGGTTCAAAAATCGATGCCAAAGAACTCTAATAAGGCAAATGGTTACTCAGAATTATATAAGCATGTGGTTGATTATTGGGAGACTATGTTAAAGAGTTAGAAGGGCCTACTATCACAAGTACAGAATTGCAACACCCTTTTTGGTCTAAAACAAGTGGCGGAGGAAGATTGAAATGACATCACTAAGCACAGACGACATAAAAGCTAATAGTGATGTAGAAGTGCAAACCCCACACTTTGTTAAACAAAGGAACAAAAAACCTAAAGCATATTTTGATTGTTGTATGGATCTTCAAAAACTAATGATGGTCCTCAATGTCATATAATCAATATATTTGGATGGGTTAAATTATTGATACATCTGAAGTAATTACAAAAATAGTATGGTTAAGGTTGCATGGTTCAAACCATAAAAAAAGGCGACATGAGAAGGAGAACGAAAGATATAATGGATGCCTAGAGAAAACATGGTCTCCCAATCAAAAAGACCCAGCATGTTTTATAAATGTTAAATTCATTTAATATGGGTGGATGTCAAGAAGCATTGATAAAGTCACGATTAATAAAATTGTAAAAGAATGTGTGTTTTCTGAAGCTTAAAGTAATTACAAAATTATAAAATATCGTATATTTAATATTTATAATTATAACTCTTTAATAATAGTACCAAATTGTTTACTTAACTATATAAATTTTTAAAAAGATATGGAAGATTGACTATATTATTATAGGATTTTATATTATATACATATTATTACTAGTACAAATTTTTAACTAATGTCATATTTAAATATTAATATTTTAATAACAGCATCAATATTTTTATAATGTACCTCTTATGCTCTTCCTTAATTTTTATATTAGGCCCATACAATCTTAATATAATATATTATATAATTTAATACCTTCTACTTTTATAATGTTATTAATTTTTGCTATAATTTATTAAAGGGTTGATTACAAAAAAATATTTTAAAGAATATTCTGTCTTTAAACATATATTTTAAAGAATATTTCTTTAATATTAGAAAATGATAATTAAATAACTAAAATTGTTAATTATTAAGAAATAGAACTATAGAGATGCCCATTTTAATTACAACATGCATTTTGATTTTTGAATTTAATAACATATTAAAAGACATTATTTTTTTGCAAGATGTTATACATCATACACCATCTTATTTTATTTTTTGAACTCTGTTAATAAGTCTTTCACCACTTAATATGGTTCAGTGTGATTCTTTACATCATTATTAATGCTTTCAAAATAAGAGTAATAATTTATTGACAACTCCTTCAAAATTTATTATCAAAAAAGTCTTTATTCCATTGTGATGATGTGGAAGACCATTTTGAGGCAATATAGAAATTGTTTAACAAATTTTGCTCTTATTTGTGTTGTTAAGAAGGGTTATAAATTATTGTGGGTCGATATTGATTATTAGAAATCACTTTTAATTAATATTTAGGAATGACAAACAAACTGGTCTTTTTAAAAATAAAGGAATACATATTTGAAAGGTTAAATATTTATAAAATGCTCATGAAAAATAACCTTTATAGATTCTTTAATTCCTCAAAAGGCAATGTTTAATTAATTTATAATAGCAGTCAGTTTCGACCTATCCAGATGAATCAATAAAATGAATGCATTAGAGTATCATTTGATATTTGTCTCTGTCAAAAGAATTTGTATAGATTTTATAGGGAAAATTCATCTCACTTATTCTACCTAAATGTCTTTTTATCTAAAGAGACTGTATATTCTGTAATTAATTAAGATAATAAACCTAAAAATTTATAATTTTATTGGCATCGAGTTCAAAAAGCAGGATGAAATAATCATTTCTATATATAAAGCAATATTGAAAATAAAGGCCAGAACGATGACTCAAATGCATTCAAGAGATTGTACGATATTGACTTTTAAGGTTAGGGATATGAATTCTGTTATATATGTGGAGATGAGTACATGAACAAGGTACTGACATGCTGTTCTGATCAGCACAACTTGTTCAGTGATGATGACAAAGATTTGTACAATGACTATGAAGAGTCTGATGATTCCGAAGACGAGTATTTAACGGCTTTTGAGAAAGAATATGACACTGATGAAGATAGTGAAGGAGCAGCCCAAGAAGAAGTTACAGTGAACGATGGTAAATATAACATATGTATGTGTGCTGCGTGTGTAAGATTTCTAGAAACATATTATGGTTGTCAAGAACAAGCAGGGAAGAAGATGGAGAGAATAGTGAAGAAGAAGATGGAGATGATGGTAAGCCTTGCATACAATACATGCATACATACATATATGTATATATGTGCCTCTATATATATCGTCGTGTGTGGTTGTTCTTATAATCACTTGAAACTATGGTTCCCAGGGCTGAATGGAAAAGAAGGTAGTGCGGAAAGCGTGGAAGAAGAAGATGAAGATGATGATGGTAAACGTGTGTGTATGTGTCTCCATAATATCAATCATTTGAACCATGCTAGAACCAAGCAACAAAGAAGAAGAGGAAGGAAACAGCAAAATGGATGAAGATGAAGATGGTGTGTGTGTATGCATGCCCTTAGTTTACCATTATATCATGTTCATGGTTTTTATCAAGAGAAGGATGAAGAAGATAATGAAGAAGAAAATAAAGATGACTACAGTAAATATTTATATATATGTTGGCGTGTATATGTTCATATATCAATCATTTGAAACATTCTTGTCAGAACCAAGTAATGAAGGAGACGAAAATAGTGAAGATGATTACGGTAAACCTTGATATCAAGTGTGCGTGAGTGCGTGCCTGTGTTTTACATATCGTTTGATGCATAAATGAGGACGAGTATGAAATAAAGAGTGAAGGAAAGTCTAATTCTGGAGCTAACAACAAGTATCATAAAACCAAGCTGTGTAAATACTTCCCAAGGGGAGGATGCAGGTATGGCAAAGTGCAGGTTTGCCCATGGGGAAGGTGAACGTAGAAAACATAAGAAACTTTAGGCGGTATGTATGGTAACTTCATATCTCAATTTGATTTTATTTTTATTTTTAAGTTTTAATTTTTTAATGTTTAAAGGCATATAATCTAACGATTGCAGTGAAAAGGGTACATATAAAGGATCTAAAGGTAACATACATAATCCAACGATTATTATAAAAAGGGTTTATACAATTTAACGAATATAATAAAAAGGCTACGGATCAAGCGTATAAGGAGGTTGTACAATGAAAGGTTTATAGGTATTTACGGTTGTCTCATAGTAAGATGGCTCTAAGTGCTAATGGTGTACCAGATTTAGAAGCGTTAACAAACATGGAGTTTAAGAGTTTAGCAAGTATGAGTGACGGTGCTATGTGGTGGCTTGGACTCTGTCCAACACTCCCGCATTTAAAAATGTCAAAGTGTGATCCTCAATTGGGAATAGGACCTTTTATGTACTGGTGTGATCCTGTGTTCAGGAAATTTTGTGAGAAATATGAAGGTCTTGGTCCAAGTCCTTCCCTTCTCCCAGTAACAATCCTTCTCCTTCTCCAAAGGGTTCTTCTCGTGGGAACGCTCCTTCTCCCAAGGGTTCTTCTCATAGGAACGCTCCTTCTCCCAAGGGATCAAACAATGGTCATTCTCGTAAAGAAAAGTATGTTCCTGCTGCTGCTCCTGCTCCTGCTCATGTAGCTGTTCCTGCTTCTGCTCCTGCTCCTGCTCATGTAGCTGTTCCTGCTCTGCTCCTGCTCATGTAGCTGTTCCTGCTCCTGCTCCTGCTCATGTAGCTGTTCCTGTCCTGCTCCTGCTCCTGCTTATGTAGCTGTTCTGCTCCTGCTCCTGCTCATGTAGCTGTTCTGTTCCTGCTTCTGCTCCTGCTCCTGCTCCTGCTCATGTAGCTGTTCCTGCTTCTGCTCCTACTCTTGCTCCTGCTCCTGCTCATGTAGCTGTTCCTGCTTGTGCTCCTACTTCTGCTCCTGTTCCTGCTTCAGCTCCTGCTCATGTTGCTGCTCCTCCTGCTTCTGCTCCTGTTGTTACTCCTCCTACTCCTGTTGCTACTCCTCCTGCTTCTGCTCCTGTTGCTGCTCCTGGTTTTGCTCCTGGTCCAGGTCACTCGGCTGGTTTTCTGTCTTCCTCACCGGTATTGGGATTTTCAGCAGTTGTAATGTTGGTTGCTCAGTTCTTGGTTGCGAATCTTTATTGAAATTTTGCGTGATACATGTTGATTTTTTTACTAATAAAGTGACAATTTGCCTTTATATAGTGTCTATTCATACATGCATAAGAAATATCCATGAACATATAAGTGAATATTTACCACTAGATTAATTTCCTTTTAAATGTACATAATTAAACATAAATTTAGGTTAGTTTGATATTTTATAAAGGGTCAATTTGATAATTTGAAAATTTAATTTTAATAAATATAACATATTATATTTTAGGATATTAATTAAGGTTTGTTAATCTAAACCGTGTTTACACGCACACCTTTGAGCTAATTTGGTCCTCTGTATGTGTATGAAGTATGTACAAGTCATGCACAACATATATATTTTACCTCTTTTAGGAGGTGACCGGGATTTACTGACCATCTGGTCTGCAGTCACCCGCATATTCTTTAGAAGGAATCAATATACTCGTTACTTAAAAAAATTAAATAAACTAGAAAATACATAACTTCATGGTTACTAGTGTTTCTTTGTGTGTGTGTGTCTGTTTGTGTTGTGTGTATAGAGAGAGTATGCGGAGGAAGAGTCGTACACAAATATAAGCTATCGGCTTTAGAAAAACACCATCATAATTGAAAAGTGATATTCCAATAAGAATATTGGTTACTCTTCTCTCATACACGCGCGCGCGCGCGCAACGACTCACGTAAAAGATAAATAAAGTATTTGTTGGTAATAATAATGACCAGATTGTCTAGCACACAAAACTAGAAGATGGAGATAAAGATATATTTTGATGAATATTATTTTCCTATCTATCTATCTATCTATGTATATATGTGTATAATTATATATATAATAAGATATTTCAACTCTCTTATACGATTGAATTGATCTAAGGTATGTAAATTAAGTACTAAATTAAAGTAGAGCTTGGATTTCAAAGTATGTATATCAATATCACTTCTGTATAAGTACGTTCGACATACATATATAGATATATGCATACACACACACACACACATGTATGTACGTATGTGTATATATGTACATTCTAGAGAATGTATTATATTAACAATTTATTATCATCAATATTATTCAAAACATACTTAAACAGAATTAAGAAGATTAAAATTACACATCTATATTAATTATACTCTACTAGTAAATTGCTCCGTACATATGCATTATCGTGTTATATATGTACATACACATGCACGAAAATAAACATATATAATCATATTTTTATTTACAATATTATAATTTGTTTGTTCACATTATATATGTGCTTCATATATAAGTGTAAACCTATTATACTAATATTTTTAAAATATATTTGAATATATCAAAAATATAATAAAATATTAAATCAATGATTCAGAATTTTTCGTTGTCATTACAACTCTGAATAATATATCTAAACAATCTAGATCAAAGGTTAAAATTGAACTTTTCATATTCAAAATTAAAATATTATTAAATATATAATATATTAATAAATTAGGGCAAATAAAATATAAAACACCAATATATTTTCTTTAACACATTAATCAATTTTATGTACACTTATGGATGTGTATAAAATAATATATACATTTATCATTTAATAAGACATAGTATTTATACAATTATATGAATATTAAATGTAATTAGTAATTATAAATATTACAAAACCCATGTTTAAATTCGAAATAAATATAAGTACATAAGCATCATATCTCTGCATATCACTGTTGCATATATTATTTTCTTATATATTTTATTTCTTGTAAATAATACTTTAATAATTCAATTATTAATATATTAAATTTATATTTATAACATAAGTGTGTGAAATAGCTAAAAAGGATAGACATGTTTAACATACTATTTAATGGAAAATCAATTCTCTTTTATTAAAATTTCTAAAACCCCTCGTAATTTAGAATTTACAATATATGCATGAATATGATTATGGTTAAATGTTCATATTATTCTCATGATACTTAATTTAGATTTTTTTTTCTTCTTAATTACCTCATAATCATGTATACAATTTTATATATTATTATGGAAGCACTTCAAACCAAAATGAGACTCTCTATAGTTCAAATTAGAAATTTTTATTAATTTTCTTATAGCCTTAATGAATTTAACATTGGAATTACTTCTTAAGTCAAATAAATTTGAAACATCAATAATTCAACTTGATTACACAAGTTAGTGAAGATCTATATATTTAATAATATCTCTTATTATTTAATATAAAAATTATCACCACAATTCCATTTTCTATATTACTAATTCTACAATTATTATTCCTAGTCATTCAAAATGGATTTTCTAATTTTTATTCATCATTAAATCCTTTTATGCATTTATCTATTATATGATCTCAATGTTGTCCATCATGCAAAGGAATCTCTTTATATCCTTAATATTATTATTCATTGGAAAGATAAACATGTGATTATCAATCCTAACCTTAGAAGTCAATATCGTACAATCTTTTTAATGCATTTGTAAATCATCATTTTGGCCTTTGCTTTTAATGTTGTTTTAAATATAAAAATGATTATCTTATCTTGCTTGTTTAACTCAATGCGAATAAAATTATAAATTTTTAAGTTTATTATCTTTAAGTGCAACATACAAAATCTCGTGAGATAAAAAACATTTGGGTAGAGTAAGTCAGGTGGATTTTCCCTATAGAATCTATGCAAATTCTTTTGACGAAGACAAATGTCTGAATAACATACTAGTGCATTCACTCTATTGGTTCTTCGAATGGGTCGAAAATGATTACTACTATAAATTAATTAAGCATTGCCTTTTGATGAGTATTATCAATTAAAAGAATTTGAAGGTTGTTTTTCATAAGCATCTTGTAAATGTTTAACCTTTCAAGAATGTACTCTTTCATTTTGAAAAAGACTAGTTTGCCATTCTTAAGTATTGGTTAAAAGTGATTTCTACAACATTAGTGATCCAATATGAACTTCTTATCAATCACCTCGAACGTTATTGCATTACGAATGTAAGATTTTTTAAGGAGTGCTTCAATGTTATAATGTATAGCTCATGATCAAATGCCCACGATCGCGTTTATTTCTTTAAGTTTATTAAAGAGTTTTGTCAAACCAAAATATCTTCACAAAAGTTAATATTATGAGGCAACACAATTCCTTGTTTAATATTTTTGTGTCTTTCTTCATGTTTGCATCAATGGAGAAGCACACAGTTGATATCAAGAAAAACAAGTTGCAATGAGTAATTTGTGAAAAGGAAGTTTCTGGTGAATTTGGTGATGTGTAGGTTCAACCTTGAAGACTGTTAGGAAGAGATGTAAATGATGGTTCATCTTGTTTGATGCAGCACTTCAACTGGTTGGGTAACAATTATTTTGTATTTACAACTTTTATCATCTTGTCATTTGCTTTTTCTGAACTTTCATTGCCACGCTTTGATCTTGCACACTCTCAACAATATCCTCTATGTCTTTATGCTCTATTGTGCTTGTTAACATGACTTCCTTAATGCTAATTTGAGTATCTAGTTGAACTCAGTCACTAGAATCTCTTCTTCCTGCACAAGTGAGGCAGTAAGACACCAATCAAGTGCATTTATTGTGCCTCTTCTAACATTACCATTGTTAAAGGCTTGATTTTGAAGAGCTCATTTAAATTCACCACTAAATCATTGCTGCACTTTCAAAAATTGACTTATTCTTTTTTTTGAACTTCTTGAATCTCAAAAAAATTGGTATTTCTAGTGAAAGACAAATCTCTCTAAATGACAATTTGCATTTCCATCCCATTTCTTAAATTAAGAAATTGAGGTTTAGAAACTACATCTTTGGTGGGATGGATAAATCTTGCAGAGTGCTAGACATCTCTACTTGCTTTTGTTAATCAAACTTGATGTCACCAGCATGCGGGGCCAAATACGCTCATTGAGAAAGCACGTCGGATTGAACTTGTTGAGTGCCGAGTTGATACTTGATCTCAAAGTTGAACTGAGAGAGGATATGATGGGTTCAACAAGCTTGATGTCATTTTAGAACTTGAGCCTAAGAGAAGTAAACCAAGTTCTGATTAATGAAGATAGTTCCTTGTGTGGGGAGCCTTTAAAAACTTTTGCCATTCTTGGAAATAATTCACGATAGTTAAAAGTTCCTTGTTATGAATCTCATAATTAATTTTCACAGCCATGAACTTATGTGAGTGGAATGCTATGGGGTGTAGATTGTTGTCAGAGTCAAGGGTGAAGTAAGATCGGGGTTGAGGTAAAAGCAAACTTAAGGGTGATAAATGCATTCTCATCCTCCATTAACCACTTGAACAGAACCTCCTTGGTGAGTTGATTCAATGGAAGCATACTTTTGGAAAGGTCCTTGATGAAGCACCGGTAGAAATCGATAAAGTTGAAGAAACACTAGATATCTCACGTTGACTTTGGTATTTCCCACTTAAAACTATGTGCACCTTGGTCAAGTCCATGGAGATTCAAGTGCATGACACCACGTGTCCTAGAAACTCGCTTTGTTCCTGATGAAACTAACACTTCTCCAACCTTGTATAGAGGCCATGCTGCCGAAGTCTTTCTAGAACTTGATGGATGTGTTATTGATGTTACTCCATCTTTGAATAAATAAGGATGTCATTTAGGTAAATTATCACAAACAAGTCAAGAAAGTTGCAAAAAATGTCGTTGGTATATGCTAAAAAACTACAGGGGCATTGGTTAACCCAAAAGGCATCATCGTGTATTCAATCAAAATGCCCATAGTGTGTACAAAAAGCAGTTTTCCATTTGTCACCAAGGCAAATATGGAGCAGATTGTAGGCACCTCAAAGGGTGGTTTTCGTAAAGTAATGAGCTCATGAAAATGCTCAAGAATCTTGGAGATAAAACATAGAAGGAACTGATTATGAATGGTGATCTTGTTCAACTCGTGATAATTGACCGCCAATCAGAGAGAGCCATCCTTTTTCTTGACGAAAAAGATAGGAGCACCAGTTGGAGACTTAGAATGACAAAAATCGGTAACCAAATTGTCATTGATGTATTCCCGTTAAGCTTCAAGCTTGAGTTGAGAAAGACCATAGATTGGACCAAATAAAGATGTCTTACTTTCAATAGTATTAATAAAATAGTCATACAGACGATGTTTAGTTACCCTTTTATTGTCTTTTCTTGCATGGTCAAACTAATCAACATTATTGTGCTAATGACTTGCTTTGACCAAGCACCTCCTTTTGTCTTTCTTCCTTATCACCTTCCCAAGTCAAAGTCAAATCCACCTTCTTTCAAAACCTCCACCATTTATGGGTCAAGTCAACCTTCTTTCATACCCCTATCATTTATAGGTCAAGTCAACCTTCTTCCATAACCCCCATCATTTATGGGTTAACCTTCTTTCATAACCTCCACCATTTATGGGTCAAACCTACCTTCTTATGTAACCCCATCTTACACCCTACCTTACCCTGCATGCATTCTTTATATATTTTGGATATATGAAACCAAGACTCAAGGGTTTAAGGACATTAATATAAATAGAAAGATAAAGATGGATAGATTGTCTCAAGTTTTCTTCTTTTCTTTCCTTACCTTATAAATAGGTGTGATAAGATTATATTGCTTTGTGTGTGCTCTTATATTGAAATATAAAATTAATTCATGAAAAGATCTTTTGTGTCATGAGTTTCTTCTCATGTTTTACTTTCTTTCTTTTCTTTATGTGGGTGATCATTAGCTTGAACTACTATGATGCACTATCACTAAAGCCATCAAGTTTCGAACATATGATCTGAAAGTGATTTTTATCATAGTTTTTACTACGACTTAACTTTTTACTTGGATGTTGACTATTGTTACCTACTGTATTATGTTTATAAGTCCTAAGTGTAGAAGAAACATGCCCACTTAGTGCACTTGGATATATAGTGATGGTCCGCCGAGTGTCATTAGGTATTTACAAGAAACTCTGGGCGAAGCTAGCACTTCCATTTAGAAAACTCTTACCCTAATTTTTCGTGTCCTAGCTAGGTTTTTGGGTGGTTCTGGTGAATTCGACAAGTCGGATATTCTCATTTTGCAAACTATGATATACTGAACCAAAGTCTCTTTAAAATCAAATTTGAATGTTGTTTTGAGCATTCACATGATTTTGTTTTAAATAATAGGGTGGTCATTTAAGCGTGAGAACTTAAAGAATTCAAGTTTTGAATACAACTTGCAATTGTGAATTTTTGAGGAGGCGAGAGATGAACTGAGCATGGATCAAGATTTGGCACCCATGTGATAATAGGGATAGTAACGAGGTATGGATCTTCATACATCGATCTTCATATTGCAGTCGTAACAATATCTTGTTGGATTCATCCAAGTTTTTTAGAATCTTGTGGAGTGTGGAGTTTGATTAAGCAAGAGTATTGCCCGCATTGTGAGAGGTTCGATTGTGCTTATTAATGTGGCAAGTCAATTTTGATGAAGCATATAAGCCAAGTTGCAAGTGTAGGGGCATGTTAACTGATTCAATAGGGAAGAGAATTAAAATTTCTAAGCTAACTTCTAGTGGTAATTCTTATAATCAAGCAAAGTATTATGCATTAATTCAAGGCAAGGAGACAAGGAGCAAAACAGCTAGTGACTCTAAGTTGGTGGTAAATCAAGTGCAAGGTCAATGGAAGTGAGAAAGCCTGAATTATTGATGCTTTCTAAGCATGTTCAAGATCTTAAAAGGGGGTTTAATACTTTTAAGATAAATCATGTTCCCAAGAGAGAATCTAGAGGCTGACGAGTTTGCATAAAAAGAGACATTGGTTCATTAAAATGACATCTCTTCATCTACTTGTAATCAAGTGAAACCCTTGTCATTTTTACATTTGTAAAGAGTCTAATTCAGATAATATCATGGTTTGCAAAATGAGAAATATAATTGGTATTTACGTTCATTCAAGCTAGTATACATTTTGAATAGAGATAGAAGTTCTACCACTTGGGCAAAACTTTTCTCATCTCTTTTGGACAATCCAAATCCCCGATAAGTCCTTAAAAAAATATTGAATTTAACTTTGAAATTCACTTATAGGGGCAACGGCGAAATTCGAGCGCAGGTCAACGAGCTTGACCTAGATTTCCGAATATTCTTGAATATTCCGTTGTTCCGTACGATTTCCGTCTAGATATCCTCGAATATTCTGTACGGAAATTTTTCGTACTGCCAAGTGTACACACAATTGACCTTCCAAAATTTTCAAGAATATTCTAGAATATTCTAGTGCGGCGGCCGCATACAAAATATGGTAGTATATTTTTGTTGTATTTAAAGAAAATATATGTTAAATTACTTAAAAATATGCTAAACATAAAATTACCATTAAAATTTATATTGAAAATTATAAGTTTGAAATAACAAATATAAAACCGAAGCTGTTTGAAAAAAACCAAACACACTAAATAGATGGTGGAGGATGGAGGTTCCTTGGTAGCATCAATAAAGAACTTAGTTCACGGGGTGCAAGTGTACGACGTTGCAAATGCTTGACAACTCGAGGATCAGCTCCCAGTACACGCTTGTAAACAAAATACATATGTTTGCAAGGCACCCACTGACGACCATTGCAGAACTCCGAGCATGAACAAGATGGTGCGCTACAAATGACAACCCAAGCAGATGTATGGTCGTTGTCACATACTCTGAAGCGAATGCATGTTGGAGGATCAACCACGTCAACTTCTGCGACATATGCTCCCAACGTCAAACATGCTTCAAAACTTACCTGTTGTTTCTTAGACATCCCTAAAGGTGTTCTTGTTGCACGACCACTTGCAGGAATAGGAGGTCCACGAAATTGTGCAGGGGGTGTTGAAAATCCAGTGACTCCAACAGGAACTGAAGGAACATGAGGTGTTGAAAAACCTGGCACTCCTGCATGAGCTGAAGGAAGCCCAGCTAGCATAAAACCTGATCTTGCCAGATCATTGATCTCCATTGCTATCAGCTTCGTGCCCACTTGAACTTTCCAAACCGAGGTAGAAGCTGGCGGAGAAACAATAGTTGGTCTTGGATGTCTGTTGCAAAGCATGTTTGTTGGACAAAAATACATCATTTGTGAGCGAAAGCATTCTTCACCAGTTTCTTTGTCATTGTATCTGATCCTTCCAAAAAAACAAGGAGCAGCCACTCGATTACCACTAGGACTGATCTTTTTGTCACAAGCACTCCACTGACCTCCTGAAGAGGGAAAGCCTGCCAGACATTTCACAGAACTTCTTTCACCACATCTTCTAATCGCCCATTGTCCAGGTGTAACATCTTGTTCTTCAACCAGAACATATTCTTCATGTTCTTCTGCAAGTTGAAAATCCAATCGTCGCTTCCGTCTACACTGTGTTGGAATAACCTGTTCACTATAGAAGATGTCCGGTCGGTGGGATCGTTCAGCCTCTGACCCCATATTTCTTTGCACAGTGCGATGTTCAACATTCGTGGCAGCCACAAAAGCAGTATCCTGCATGCTTGATGGAGCAACATCTTCAACTAAGTCGATGATAACCTTTGCTGTAGGTGTTGTTGAGTTAGCATTTGACATTCTTCTCTCGAACCTTGCTGAGAGCTCCTCTGAAGTCGGCCCGGAACCACTATACCTTCCATCTCTAAAAGCCTTCACAAGAGCACATTGTCGCACTGATTCAGTCAGGTCGTGGATTGTAGCTTGGTACAATGAAATGTATTTTGAATCTCTAGCCCTCCTCCATCTTCCGTGAACAGACTCCGACTGGTTTGTCATGGGCACAACCCTTGCAGCATTCTCCGGCATGCTTTCAAGAACAACATTTGAAATATGATTCTTCTGTCTTTCCCACCATGAAAACCACGTCTGCATAACTCCAACATCCTTCACATTTTCATTCCAAAAGCGGAAAAGATTATTTTCAATTTCTTCACGATCAGTTGTTGATGTGGCTGTTGGCCATGATCTCAAAAGTTGAAGATGTTGTTGTTGATGTTCAAGAGGGACCCACTTCCTTGTCACACGTTGTATGGCTTGTTCATAGTGAAAGATACAGCTCCGTTCACGTCCAGGAATTTCTTGGCCATTAAAGAACACATTCCTAATTGCTTGCCAGATCGCTCCTGCTTCATCGGACATAAACCCAGCGAACTGCACATTGTAGATTCCCTTCTCGGAACAGACATCCAACATAGCACGAAAAAACTTCTCCACAGCTCCAGCCGTTTGTCTCTTCATGTCACCATAAGCAATGGTGGATAATCGGCGCACACTATAAAATAATCAAAGAGTTAAGCAAACAACAAAAAGATAACATCTTACTTTGGGTCGTAAACATGCAATGCCAGAGTGATCCACTTATCAACAACACGGTGTGTGTGATCAAGTAGAACCCAACTCTTCTGCAAAGGGCCAAGAGGAGGTTGGCACATCCTTACATAATCGATTCCAGAACCTGGCCCTGAAACCGTCATCTTAAAAACTAATGCCTGGTCGTCTGAACCACGGAAATTCATCCCAGGATAGTGAATCACGTGGATGAATGGGATAGACAACCTTCGTTTCAGCTCCAATAATCCATCAATATTCTCTGGCATTTCAGCAGCAGTTCTCTTTGCGGACGCTACCCATTGACGAACTCTGCATCAAAGGTATTATCAAAGAATGCTCAGCACAAAGTAAAACTCTAATTGTACCTTCGATTGTTTGATAATGGTTGCAAATGATCCATGAGCTTATCCCAACTTCCAGGCTCAGAATTATCTAATAGAAAACCAAAGATAGCATCTTTACATGCTGCCATTTCGATGACTCTTGGACTAGCTCTGGGAGTTCTTTCTGTTGCATTCTGGACCGCCATATGCATTTCTTCTTTGTTCGATGCAGAAACACCATCACCCACTGGATGTGAATGTTTTCCCTGGTGGATAAACAATCTAGTCTTGGTTATGTCGTCTGGGAAAACGCAAAACGCCACAGCATGACAAACTTCAAGGCACAATGGATTTTCTTTACAGAAAAAACATGTCAATCCTTTTGCCAGTTTGTCGATTGAAGGTGGGGAAACAATACATCCTTTCCATTTAGTGCAGTTCGGAAATCCTGCCTTAGAAGCAGGGCAGTCCGGGTTGATACAGCAAAGGCTCCCAACACATTTGCTCCTGGACACCCTCGCTTGAAAATTCCAGTTGCTGGTCGTTCCTGCTGTCCAGGTATGTCCATCCTCTTTCCGATTCATTCCTTTGTATTTGTATTCGGAAGGAGGGAGCTCAAAAATGACATCCCCATCATACGCAATAGGCAATTCATTTGTATGAATGATCGTGGAACCCTCGATAAGAATTCTTCCCTTTTTGCAGGTATTAGAAGTGAAAAGGTTCTTCAACGTTGAGTATTCAGAGTCAGAAGCAACGACAAGCTTAAACAATGGTCCTTCATCCGGTAACAAAACATATCCTGGATTATCCTTCCCTCCAGCATCTTGGTCCTCGTTTATTTCGATCTGTAAAGCAGATTGCCCATGAAGAAGTTTAAAAAGACGAACACTTTGCCAATCAAAAATGCCAAAGAACGTTCTAATCTGATTAGTAAGAATGATTCCAACACCATCTATCACAGGAACATCGTGATCCAAATTGCCGTAAACAATCCTGGCCATTTTGCAAGCAGTTACCACAAACGTGACAGAAAAACAACAGCATTACTTAATCATCTTTTGGTAAATATCGGATATTACCATTTCAAAAATTCACAATCATGACTCAACGTGGGCGAATATTTAATTCAAGGAAACGTATAGATCTTAGATGCTAATATAGTATAGCACTTCACGTAGAGATAGAGCAATCTTTATTGTCTTTTAAATAAATGTGTGTCTAATCTACATTCATCTGACATATTTATTTATGACTTGTTTATATTCTGTTAATTTATTTATTATAATTATATAGTTATTTGATCCAGTATTTTATCAAATGTAGATGTTGATTAATACTTGCTCCGCTACCAATTGTCAATTATAAATACATATTTTTACACGAATATTTATTTAATTATATAATAATATGTTTTTTTAACATACAAATTTTTACTTAAATATGTGTTTGTATTTGTATCCTTTTATATAGTATGTTATTTATCGTAAGTATTATATATACTGTTGTATGGTTTAATTAAACACAGTTTTATAGTTAAGGGTCAAAGGGTTAAGTGTTAGATTTTAGGGTAAAGGTTCAGGACTACCCATTCTTCTTCTCCATTCTCCATTGTTGAGAGAGGGCACTTTTGTTCTTTTTTTTGCGGCGACAAGAGGCTAGTGTGAGCGTCACGGCGACATGGCTACAGGTAAAATCTTATATATGTGTATAGTAATTTCTGTGAATGTATGTGCAAATTCAGTAGGATTTCTTTGTATTCACAAACGCACGCGCGTGTGCACACACACACACACCTCCGACGCATGAGTTATTGCCGATTTCGGCAAACACACACACACACACACACATTTCCTGCCAATTCGGGCAGGAAATCCGTGTGTGTGTGTGCGTGTGTGTGTGTGTGTGTGTGTGTGTTTTGCGCACACACATAAATAACATTTTACACACGTATGATTATACAACATTAGACTTGTATACATGTGTGTGTGTATATATAAATATATATATTTAAATACATACTTAAAAGACTTATATATATATATATATATATATATATATATATATATATATATATATATATGTATGTATGTAAGTATATGAATTTAAGACTTGTATATATGAGATGATGCTTTTTCGTCTGTATATACATGTGAAGAGATATGAATATACCCATATTCTCTCACACAGACACATCACAAAACACAAACAACATTGCACACACACACACATAATCAACATTACACACATACACAAGGAACATTATATAGTGAGCACACACACAAACAACATTACACGTATAAATATGTGTGTGTGTGCGTGTGTGTCTATATATATTGATAGGTATACATATATAGTAAATGTGTGTCCATAAATTAAAACAACTCACACACACACACTTATCAGTTGTTGTAATTGCAGAATGAGACAAAGGCAGAGTAAGAGACTACGAGATAAATACAAGACTTTGACACTTCAAGAACATATCGTCCAAGAAGCTCTTGCAGATATGGCTCCAAAACCTCGTGGCAAGAAAGGAGGCCGAGGCGCCAAGCAACAACTGCAACACAAAGAGATGATGCCGACGAACAATGAACCTGTGGATAGTTCGCAAGTCATTGATGAACATACTGTGGTGAGTGAATGGATGCCTAGAAATAGGGAGATTGCAGGAAGCTCTGCAGAACACGGTAATGCAGAGGAAGTACCGGATATTGATCTTGGTAGTAAAATGTTCAATAAGAAGAGGAAACTGGATGCTCCTGAGGATGTTGCCGAATCATATGCAATTCCGGAGCGGCTGACACTTGAGGCTCCATCCAAGCTTCTTCGGGATCTTGTTATTCGGTATGACACAGATATTGACACATCGCTACAAGGACGAGACCACTACGTTCCAGTTGAGCTTGGTGAGCCTCCGCGTATCCCGGTTCACAGGTTGCTCCCACACCAACGTTTGAGGAATGTCACTAAGGACGGCGTGAAAGACCTTGTTGGATGGATTAGAGCTGAAGGATTTTACCAGGAGACGTCAGTGTTCACCTTATCTTTCGGACCACAGCTGAGTGCAGACGAACGCCGAAGTTGGAATGAGTCAGAAGCACAGGTCGATAGAGAGTTTGAAGCGGATTTGCATAAGCCAGCATTTTCTGCATGGTATCGATTTCTGAAAGATGCAAAGTTTCTGGTGTGGGATGGGAATCATCGTCGGGTTGCTTTGAACACTTTGCTTGCTGAAGAGCCAGGTTTGAAATGGACTTTGCGTGTACGTGCAACACTCATAGCATCCACAGTGCAAGAGGAGAAGAGACTAATCGCTGCTTGCAATCGGTTGAATGAGTAAGTGACTTGTTTGTTTCATTATTTAAATACTAAATAAATGTTGTTTTGTTTTGCAGAGCAACTGCTCGTGTGGTTCCTACAACAATCATTCACACCTTGCAGTTCTTACGGAATTGTTGTGTGAAGTCTGCAGATCTTTCTACCGATCATGTTCTTCGCGGGATGCCGGAGGAAGATAGAAAAGCTGTGGAAGTGTGGAGATCGAACAGAAAAGAAGACGTTTGGTACGAGTATCCAAAGACGACATTGGTGAAGATTTTTTGGGAGGTAATCTTTTCTTCTTCTTTTGACTGTTTTTTGATTTTCGGTTTCTTTTGCAGAATCAACTGAAGCGACAAATCGCTACAAAACTTGCGAACAGAAAACCAAACCAGACAGAATCTCAGATCCTCTCCAGCGTTTACAAGACATTCACAGTTCGGATGAACAAATTCCTCACCATTGCTGATCCGGCGGTCGGTGAAGATTGGTTCAAGGCGATCACAGATATCACTATCAAACCATCAACGAAGCAAATAACTCTGGAGAAGCTTCAAATGCTCGCGAAGTCCCAGCTTCCTTCCAACGTCAAGGTTGATATCCTTGGAAAGCTTGTGCACATTCAAGAACGTGGCGTTCTTGAGAAGCTGGTGAACATGACGGAGAAAGACAAGAAGGAAGGTGTCACCGGCTGGCCTGACAAGGACTTCATCAAGTTTTTGCACATCTTTACTTACTGGTTCCAGGTAATTTAATATTTATATTTTTCATTTTTATTCGTTTTATCGTGCCAGGTCGCGGAGGCAGCTAAAGAGCTTTTGGTCGAGCATGTAGAGGAGTTCATGACATGGTATATGAAGATGCACAATGAAATTAAGTTGGATATGTACCAGAACATGCTCGAGAACAAGGAGTTCGGTGCGACAATTCCACCTCCTCGACTATTTGAGCTGGAAAAATCTGCAAAAAGAATGGCATTCAGGCAAGTTTTTTTTTTGTTTCTTTACAGATTTTTATCTATTTTTACAGGTTTTTAAAATGGAAGAACGATGCACTCCCTGAAGATTTCAAAGAGTGGATGGATGTTACCAAGGATTCTAGCATGTGGAGCCGGTTGTTACGTGATATCAGTGATTACGAAGTGGAACACTGTCCTTTCTGGCTGGATTTCCTTCCTGGTGACTGTCCCGAATGGGAGATGGCCAGCTATAAGATACACAAGGATGATCGGCGAGAGCTATTATGGAAGAACGACAATGCTGCAAGGAAGCTCCATGTGAAGATGGATATCAGGTATGCTAGATCGGCGAGCAAGGTCAGCAAGGGACAAGCTTCTTCTTCAGCCCCATCCTTCATCTCGGCTGGATTGGAAGAAGATGATATGTTGAGGATGGTGATGCCTGAGAAGGGAAATGGAAGCTGGGAAATCATTCATGCAGATTCAGAGAACCTTGCAGTCCAGTACTTCAAAGCCGGAAGGCCTTTTCCGTCAGGATTGAAGGAGCTTGAGGATTGGATCGTGAGTCACAAGTCAAGTTGGACTATTCATGTGTTTGGTGCGAAGCCTCCACCAAAATGCATCCAGGGAGCTGTTGATCTCGTTGTCATCGACCCGCCTACCGGATGCGTTGCTGAGGCAGGCGGGATGGTGGATCAATACACGAAGTTCTCGGATGCTTTGCTGAAGAACTTGGTGAACCTTGCTTTCGGGATATTAGACAGAGCTGGCCATGTGGTAGTGTTTGTGCTACCGGATGATGTTCTAGCTTTGAAGAACACTGCAGAAACTTGCAAGCTAAAGTTTCTGCAGATGAGTTATGTGCACACGACAAAGTCATGGGGATACCGTTTCTCTAGAAAGGTAATTCTTCTTTTTGAGAATGTCATTTTTTAATGTTTATTTTTTCAGGAAAGCATCATTGCCATGTGTATTTTTGGTTCCCCCTACTCTAAGGTTGCCAAGAACAAGGAGATCTTGGACACTCGCTACACTCTTCTTTTTGATGAGCCAGAAGATTTCCAGCTCCCATGGTATAATGTTGTTTGTTATTTCTCATGTTCTAATATTGTAACTTTCAGGATTTCAATTGGCCCGAAATCTCCCAAGTTGTTTGCGATGCTAGTGGAGAAGCTCACAAAGCCTGGTGGAACTGTTGTGGATCTAACAGTGGGAACCGGTGCTAGTATTCTTGCAGCTTTTCACACAGGGAGACATGGTTATGGAATCGACATCAACAAGGATCTGGTTTTAGCAGCCAGAGATGTCTTCAGGAAGGTCATTCCAAGTGTTACAGCAGCTGAAGGTGGTGGGGATGATCAAGTTGTTTCCATGATTACTCCTTTTGATGAGTGGAAGAGGGCCATGGAAACAGAAGCACAGGATTTGCCTTTGGCTAGCGACAACGATGGAGACCAGGATCCGCCTTCTCGAAACGACAAGGATGTTGTTACGGAGAAGTCCGTGGAGCACAACGACGAGTCATCAGATGAGTCAGCAGAAGAGAGATCATACGAGTCATCAGATGATGAGTGAGATTTGTTTTATCATTTCTTTGGTTTTAAACTTTAATATGTTTTCAGTATTGTTCTACCAGACTACGCTAATCAGATGGCAAAGAAAATGGTTGAAGAGTTCGAAGTTTACGACAGACAGATTTTGGAGAAACGTTCACGACACCGTAACAATGCATTCATTAACGACGAGGCACTGGCTGGTGGAAACGAGTCTTCATGATTGAGTTATGTTTTTATTGTAATTTTTATTTAGTTTGATGCGGTATTTATATAAAAATATAATTATAGTTATAAATATAAATATTAAAAAAATAAAAACATAAATATAAATATAAATATATAAATATATATGTCAGATTAACCCCCAAATTTGTGAAACTTTGACACATTACCGTGCCGCCATGATTGCCCGCCCGCCGCACCAGAATATTCTTTATATGAAAACGAATATTCTGTACGGAATGGAATATTCCGGTATGACGGAAATCCGTACGCTCGGCAAACTGCGCTCGAGGAAATGTCAAACCCTCACTTATAAACTTGAATATCAAACTTTTAAATCTGTTTGCAGCGAAGATCAAATTCTTTAACTATTGATGGTGGAGATCAAATTCTTGATTTCTATTGATAGACTGTTCACACCCATCGGATTATCTTATAATTGTTTTGATTAATGTCATATAAATCTTATTATTTATAAAAATAAAACATAATCATATGTTAATTTTTATTTAATTTTTGTACTTTATTATAATCAGAGTTATAACTAAAAGTTCAAATATTCAAAACCATTAGCAAGTGTTTGACGACATTTTGTACATTGAAACGGTTAGGTTGGTATTTTTTTAATTTTTTTTCCCTATTATAACGGACCTGCCACACAATATATGTGCTGGATTATCAGTCACGATGACGTCAGATTCTTATGGGCGTTACAAGTAAAAAGCACATCAAATTTTATATAGAATTGTACCCGTAAATCATAATATACATGTATATACAGAAGTATCACATGGTTTTTTCTGTAATCTATATAGTCAGTATTTCTGCGTTCTAAACACATGTAAACGAGTCATGACGATGTCAGATTCAACTAGGCTACGTGGCAGGCCACGTCAGATGAATGCGTTACATGTGGATTCAGTCGTTTAATAACCAACTTGTGACTGCAGGTTTTCCATCCATGGCCAAGTTCATGATAGTCTTGTTCCTGTTGAGCGTTTTATTGGTGTCTGTGTATGCAGATTGCGAGAGCGAGGGGTATCACTGTTGGTCCTCGTCTAATAAGAAGTGCGCAAGTACTGTGCAAGATGCCATGCTAACCCGGGCCATGGACCAGGCTGCATTAAGTGCCAATCAGGTATTTGCACTGGATATACTGGCTTAACCTGTACCTGCACCGGCTGCGGCCCCCCTTACCATGCCTGTAATTAAATACTCCTGTTTTAGTCGAATAATGAAATAAAACTATATGTTTTATGTATACATGTGTGTGTGTACGTTTACTAAGTGTCTGTGTGTGTTTGGTTATATTAAGAAATTTACCAATAGTTTAACATTCATTCACACACGTAATCCTATGCTTAGCTTAAAAATTTTCAGATTCTACATGGTATATTTCACTTACTTTTTTTCCACATCCATGTGCATACATTTGTCTAATTCGATCGCTCTCACCACCATACATTTGTGATTTTGTTTTTGATATTTATTTATTTTATTTTGATGTATTTCTTAATTCGATGACGTTTTCAATACCAAACTACTAAATTTGCATATTATTTATTGATCATACATGAAAATCTCATATAAAATTTATGCCCTTCTTCCTGCGAGAGGATTGACAAAGAATATACTTGGGAATAATTTATATTAGGTTTTCATAATAAGTTAATTTAATAAATCACAAACAAACATATTCTGACATTTTTATTTAATGGGAATGTATTATATATTATAAAATTAACATGAATTCTTCTACCAAAATTGTCCACCTGCCTGCAAACTGAAGCATTTATTAATTAGAAAATATGCTCAGTAATTATATATTACCTTTGCATGGGTTGTCAAACTAGTTAGAAAGCTCAAACACGTTAAGAAAAACTCAGATAAGTAAACAAGAAAGATCATTGTCCACAGCGTCAGAACACAATTGAGGATGTGTAGCACCAAAACAGAATAATCGAGCATCTGTTTGTCCAACCCCAAATAACTGTGTCATGGTGCCTGCATACATAAACCCATGTGTGTGTGTGTGTACACACATGTATGTGTGCGTGTATACATGTATTGTGTGTCTGCAGTACTAACCAACGTTGATAGCAGTAGGCATGGTGAACTGCAGCAAGAGAACAAAGTGAAATAATGGATCAACAGGGATTAAACCCATTGATAATGCGAGTTTAACAACAATAAGCCCAGCCATTGGAAGAAGAAAAGCCTTGTTAACATAATTGCTATTACAATCTCAAGTCCCAACTCAGACGATCCAAATCCTGTAGGCATACACAGTGTGTGTGTGTGAGAGAGAGAGAGTGAGAGAGAGAGAGCTTTACCATTTCATATTCTATGAATAAGATATACCTTGGGATAAGTTTCCTCCAAGGAGGAGTTTCATACAAGGGATCATAGCTTCACTGTGTTAACAGTTTAATCGTTAATGCCTTATATTTATTTATTAATAAATAAAATATCAATTAGTAAAGAGTACCCCAAGATGTCAATGCATCACCAAGGAAACGAAAAGGAGCTGCGTGCCCATATAGCAAATGCCTGAAGAAAGGTATTGTACCAATGGGGATTGCAATAGCTGGAAAACTTAAGTACAGCTTTTAATGATTTGATTAAGCACGGTGCGTGTGCGTGCGTGTGTGTGTGTTTTACTTACAGCTGCAGTAGTTGGGGGGAGTAAATGCTTCTTTAAGTTTAATACTTTTCAGCCCACAATTGTAAATTGGCCAACGAGAAATCGTCAGTAAGAGGCTGGGCATGTGTGTTGCAGGCGCTGCTGCCTGCATGATGAACAATCCAACGGTCAGGATTGCCTCAAGGCGCGGTGTGTATATATATATATAGAGAGAGAGAGAGAGAGAGAGAGAGTACCTGAGATTGAGGAGGAAGAACTCGGGGTTGAGGAGGAGGAGGTGGAGTTTGAAACTGAAATGCAGGAGGTTGTATAGGAGGCGATTGAAAACCATCGCTAGGTAAAGAGGCTTGAAAACCTTGAGGGTGGTTAAAACCATCATTAAAACCTTGATTATAACCATAAGCATGATTATAATCATGAAATGAAGCCCTTGGTTGGAACCCTTGTTGTTGTAGATATGACTGTGAGTGCCTGTTGTAGAGCTCTTGCGAAAACTGTGGATTTTGAAACGGTGGCCTTTGTTGAAAGTTGTAAAAGGATTGCGTTGGTGGCGTGTTGATAAATCCTTGAGGACCTGTTCACATGATACGTATGTGTGGGTGCGTGTGTATGTGTATGTGTGTGTGTGTGCACCTTGAAAGTCGTTAGTAAATCTTGAACCAGCAATATCAGGAGCCTGAAACCCGTACTCCTTAGGAGGGACCAAAGCAAGAGGCTGTGGAACAGAGCTACTTGCTGGTGCATGGTGGTCATCTTCCTCGTGGTGATGGTCTACTTGCTCGTATCCTGGTACGGGCTGTGGTTTGAGGTAATTAAACACCACTGTCCATGTCAACACTGTGGACATCTGCAACAAATTATGTAAGTTTATGTATGCATATGGTATATACATGCACATATCTTTACTTGTATACACCTTGCTATACACCTGCGAATTATTTATATGTTACAAAGACATACACACACACATATGTATGTGTAGCAAATGTTTTTCATCAACACCAATATATATATACGTAGTTACCCATAAGCCATAAGAAATGTAAGCAACTCCATTCGCAGTGCACACATCATATCTGCCGAAGGGGCTGCCTGCTTCTACACAAATGGCTGTCATAAGCACTAAGGGTAGATTACTTGAGTTCCCTGTTGAAAAAAATATATTCAAACTTTAAAATTCTAATAAATAGGTGTGTATGTGTGCGTGTGCGTGTGTGTACCTGTAGCACAGCAAGCAACTATTAGGTTTTTCAGATGAGCAGGCGGTTTGAAGTGATCGTATATGCAGATCCCAATCCCAGCACCAATAACGTAACACAACAATACGTTTATGGGCATAAACCACCTGAGTAACATTACGTAAAATAAAAATAAAATTAATTAGTGAGATATTATAAATATATTAAACATTCTACTAACCACTCCAACATCTTCTCAACTGTAACCGTTTGAGCTAGATTTGAAAAGATGAGCGAAGGCATGAAACAAACAAAAACAAGCTGCACCAACGTTGTTAGTTTGTGTTATTTGTACTTAATCAACACACGCACACACGCACACGCACACGCACCTTGTTGATATGTTTACGTGCATCCGCTGGCATGACATTTGACTGAGGGGAGGATAAATAGGCCCCAATACCACAATGCACAAGCAGCCGAAAGACGGGCATTGCAGACATGAAGAGCACTGACCAGACCCCCATTTGTATATTCCCTGTATATATATATATATATCTTAAATGGGGATTTTCAGGAAATTAAGCTTTTCTTTTCCGTTTCTTGGCCATCCAGTAGCAAAATGCATCCTCTGCAGACCCACATCCGACTAAAGCTCGAACCGGGAACTCCATTGGCGAATTAGAAAATCCAACGAAATAAAAATCTGTTCTAAAAAAGATTACAATAAAAACTCACCTCAACGAAGAAATAGAAACAATTGGACAGGATCTGGTACATTAGTGAAGAACAACCGTGGCCGTGTACGCTAGCCAAAGAGTCATGGTAAATAGAATGAAAAGACGCCCATGTTTTGGCGCCACAATTTGGCTATGACATGGCACGGTCAAGGCCGTCGATCTAAATTATTAGGGTTTGAAGTATATACCTAAATAATGTTTGCACGGCCAGGATACATCCACAAGTACTGGTATATACTAATCTTACCACTATTTTAATTTCAAATTTAAAAAGAAAGAATTTTTCTTTCTATTTTAAATTTTATTAGTTTAAAAATTATAATAATTATATGATATTTAATTAAAATTATATTATTAATTTTTAAATTTAAATTATAAATTTTAAACTTAAATATTAAAATTAATAGTATGTTCAAATGTAAAACCCACTACTAATTTAAATATTAAAAATTAACAATGTAGTTTTATATTAATGTGTTGCACGTTGTGACAGATGAATTCACTTATGTTTAACATAATTATATTGCTTCATAAATCACCAACGAAAATTTTTTTAAAATATATAAATATTTATTTTTAAATCTTAACTTGGGGGTTTTTAAATTATAAAAAGCCTACAAAGAAAAGCGTCAAAGTTTTATAAAAGAAATTTAAATGTGTAGTTTTAAGTAATAAAACTTAAATTCATAATATATTCTTAACCCTAACTGTGAATGTTCAAATGTAAAACCCACTACTAAGTGGGTGAGCAGCTTATGTATAAGGAAGTCGGCAATACGTATGGGGATGTGTACCAAGAGGCGATGCAGTCCCCTCCATGCGTCGTGTTCCTTGTTCTCTCTCTCTCCGTGATTTGCATTCCTCACTCGTTTGGGATGTTTAAACACACATGTCACACATAGACAAGCACACTAAAATACAGTATCTAGATTCGTATTGCAATGGTACACTATAACATACTGTGGTATATTACATCCGCCCACTATAATCAATGTGCATAATAAGCTCTCTCTGTATGATATACCTGGCTACAGGTATATAGCCTACTGATATACCTGTACGCTGTATACCTGTATATGAGTAGGTATGTACATACATACCTGTATACCTGTTATTGTTTTCTATACACACATATACATGTGTGTGTGTGTGTAACATATACATAACACCGTACTACGTAGTTACCTGTAAGCAACTCCATTTGCCATGCACACATCATATCTGCCAAAGGGGCTGACACAAATGGCTGTCATAAGCACTAAGGGTAGATTACTTGAGTTCCCTATTGAAAAAAATATTTTCACGCTTTAAAATTCTAATAAATAGGTGTGTATATGTGCATGTGCATGTGCATGTGTGTACCTGTAGCACAGCAGACAACTGAGTAAGAGATTTGAAGTGATCATATATGCGTTATTGGTGGTGGAGCATCTTCATGCTGAAGATGGAGCATGGCCACATAAGGCAATAAGTTTGCACTTTCATGGGGCCATGCATGCACAATCAAGAATGGGGCAAAATTCATAAAATTTTGAAGTTATACATCATATTTGGTACCAAGTATTATAGATTTTCTCTTCACTTTGCATAACTTTTAACATTACACTCGATAGCATGCATAGGGAACATAAACACAGGGTTTGAGTTCAATCAGAACTAAAATAAACTTTACTTAGGTATTCACTCATTATAAAACCTACCAGGTAGTTAGGGGTTAGGATTAGTCCTTAATCATTTGGCATATAGATTTCATGTTAACCCACCTTAAAATTGCATTGGGAGGGACTCTGTGTCATAATTATAGTGTAGTGTAATGTTTAAATTTAAGAGTTAAAACTGTTACACAACATCAACCTAGGACATCATTGAGATATCAATTCAGTGTATTTGCACATTAGTTTCATTGACCCTTGTTACTTATTTATAAACATGGAGGATAGGGTATGTCACAACTAAGCGTTAAATTAACCTTTAACTTTAACCTTTGTGATCATAACACATAAGTGGGTGTCTTGAACAAGTTAGTAGTTTTGCCTTGGTGACACCATGTTAGAAATTGGTGCTTAAGCATCTATCAACTCGTAAACATGTATGTTCTTAAGAATATGTTGAGGGTTAGACTTAAGGGTTTAGTCCAGTTCCTTGTTTTGTTTTTAACATAAGCTTTTATAGTAAAGTGAGTTAAATAACATGTTTTGTCACAAAGGTGCTTACATAGTGACACTCCACATGGCACTAGGTAAGAACTTTCATAAGACGTGCACAAGATGGGGCGAACTTGTAACTTTATAGAGCATCCTTGAGGAATAACTTATAATCTTATAAAGCCATGCATTATCCTGAGGCGAGAATGGTGCATGGACTTAAAGTTGTGAAGGCTATGAATTCGATTTCTTTGTAACATATAATAATAACATTGCTTTAGAAAATAATCAAACTTAAAACTTTTTAGGACTATGCAACGTTCTCAAGTGTCATTAAGAATAATGCATGATCCTAAAAATTATGTATCAAAATATTTTTTAACGTACAACAATAACCTCACCTTAAGAAATAATGCATGGCCCTAAAGGTTATGTGTCAAATTATTTTCAATATATAGTAATAAATTTAAAAAAATCAAACTCGCAACTTGTATGGCTTTAGAAGGTTGCAACTTCAATTTTCTATAATATTAACCTTGCCATAATGAAGTTCAAACTTGTAATCTTTACTTTCTCGCCATTAAAAATGATGGATGCCCCAAAAGGTTATAAATTCAATTATTTATTAATGTATTATATTATATTAAACTTGATGGCCTCGTAATGTTATATGTTTCATTCTTTATCAAGGTATTATTATAATTTTATCAATGTATTATATTAACCTTGCTTGGTCATCTTTTAGAAACTTGTGAATTCAATTCATTTTTAATGGTGAACTCATAATCTTTTGAAGCACATCCCCGTACCCACCCATATAATATTAAGTTTGCCTTAGTAAGGTTTGAAGTCATACACCATGTTCACACTCATAATCTTTTAAAGCTATACATTATCGTCAACACTAAGGACAGTGCATAGTACCAAAAGGTTACATGTTTAATTTATATTTAAAACTATAATATTAGTCTCGCCTTAAAGTTTAAATTTGAGGATGGTGCATGGCCAAAAGGTCAAATTTAATTTCTTATTGAAGCTATAATATTAGTCTTGCCACAAGGTTTGAACTCCTAACCTTGTAAAGTCATGCATCATTCTCTGTTAAAAGGTTGACATTTAAATTCCTTTTTTTTTTTCAAATATAATATTAAACTTGATTGATGTGTGACCTAAAATGTTGTGAATTAAATTTTTTCTTTTTTAAGTATAATAGTAATTTCGCCATAGTGAGGTTTGAATTTGAAACCTTTGGCTACATGGCTTAAAAAAGGTTAAAAGTTAACTTCTTTTTTCAGTAGAGTGGTTTAATTTCATAACCTTATGGGCTATCCAACGAGTCTAAAAAGTTATAAATTTAATTCCATTTCAAAATATAAAATATTAACGATTCTAGTGCCAAGCTCTAATGAAGTTGAGATAATTTGTTTAACCAACTGGTTAACTCATGAAATAATACACACACACACACACACACACACACACACATACATATATATATATATATATATGCACACACACACATATATATATTGTATACACACTACTTCAAAAGCTTTGATATGTGTTCGAATGCATACACATATTCGCTGATGTTGTCCCTAAATTTTTATTTTTTTTAAAGGAACTTTATAATGGTATATTGTAACCGTTAAACTGTCATTCATAAATCAATAATCGTTGGTATGTAAATTTAGGTTTACATGTGTTTCATTAAAATTAAATCATCTTTAATGCCAAGCACATTTGCAAAATATATATATAGCATTGTAATACAGATATGTCACACGCCGTGTATATGACAAATGCTATGTATATAAATATGTAGCAACCCGTGAATGTGTCATTCGCATCGAAGACGGTATTTTCTTTAAATTTAAGAAAGTGTACAAAAGTGTACAAACGTGTATAGGGTAGCGCACAAGCTTCTCTCCCTGTTTAGTTCTAGTGTTGTTTATCGGCACATGAAAGTTTTAGATTTGGACTTACTATAGCGAGGATACATAAGGCAGTATTGTATTCCAACAAGATCTCAGTGAAGAAGAGGAGCTTTACCGAGAACATTGTCAGGACAATGCTAAGCCTTGTCAATTAAAGGAATAAGCAAATATAAAACACACGCGTGCACACACACAGTCCTGTATGTTGTACAACCCACAAAGTCCAAAGGTGGTAAGGTTTTCAAGTACCTTTACATCCCTGTGTGTACGTGTGCGTGTGCGTATACGTGTGTGTGTTTTCCTTGCCATTCTCATTTCTATTTTGTGTGTTCGTCACCCTTAGTCCAAGGTACTTTGTGTGTCTTTCTTGAATGTTTCTCCACCTTCTCACTCCAACTCTCTCTCTCTCTCTCTCTCTACTCGTTTGTAATCATCCATGTGCTAAAAAGCATTACTACACATGTCACACAGAGACAAGCACACTAAAATACATATACAAGTATAGTATCTAGATTCGTATCGAAATATATATATATATATATATATATAAAAGAATCTATATGGAACACTGTAATATACTGGGGTATATTACATCCGCCCCCTATAATATAATAATGTATATACGACATATACCGGCTGTATATACATACCTGTATACCTGTATTGTTAATTTTTTATTTTTTATTTCTTACCTAGAACTATTCTTCAAAAGCTAAGAATTCAGACAACCTAGTATATGAATAGCATAAGATTATTATATGCCTCTACATGTGTGTGAATATACACCTATATAACGGATATTGGGAACATACACACTCATATTACACATATATTATATGTGAAGTGTGTGTGTGTGTGTGTGTATAACGGATTGTTCATCACAAGATACCTTTCTTCGGGCATTTGTAATATGGCTCCGTTCCCATGTCCTTTTTATTTAATATTTAACAATTTAATTATGATAATGAGGCATTAATAATTAGTTTGTTTTCTTTTGATATATATATAACAATTTGTTCGGAAAAACTTGTCCCAG
Source organism: Selaginella tamariscina (assembly GCA_003024785.1). Lineage (NCBI taxonomy): Eukaryota > Viridiplantae > Streptophyta > Lycopodiopsida > Selaginellales > Selaginellaceae > Selaginella > Selaginella tamariscina. The sequence continues at coordinate 83,479 of PUQB01000842.1, forward strand.
GTATATCTATTACTGTAATACACATGCACACACGCACACACATACATTGTGTGTGTGCAGCACGATGATGCAGTTGTTTGGGGTGGGCAATCAATTATTATGTTTTTGGTGTTACTGTGGGCAATGAACTTCCTTGTCCTACTTACTTGGACTTTCTATTAATTGAGCCATCCCATGCAAAGGCAAGGCAACTGCTAAGTATATTTTTGTGTTATTAGTAAGTAATATTAAATAATATTTAAATAGATATTTTAAGTTATATATAGTTTTTAATTTTAAAAGTTAAGATTAATTATTTTAATGAAGATTAAGGTTTGAAATATCTTGGTCTAAATGATTGTAGAGTTTCTTTTTATATAGCTGTTTCAATCCCACTAATGATTATGCATGCCACTTTATACACTTCTTAAAGAGTCCACCCAGAAAACATTAAATTATTATAAAGGAATCATAGAATTTCCATACAATATGAGATTGCCTCCGTTTTTCTTGGGTGGTATATTACGTAGTATATTCGCATTTTATTATATAGTTCTATGATATTTATTTATGCACGTGGTTCTATGAAACTCCACCTACCAATTGACTGTTGAAATAAAAAAATTATAAGTTTACCTAATAACTTATATAGTTTAAAGAAGATTATATACGATCACTTCGACTATAGCAGATTCCTCTCTATTAAATATGATATAGAAACGACAAGAGCATATTCCTACACCAATAACATATATACAAACTTATCTGTTATTCTCAAGAAACTAATTACATTTAATATTTTTATTTACTTAAGTTAATTTAAGAATCTCTTGCTTTAGCTTGTTAGTGTGAAATTCTTGACGTAAGCTTAAATTAGCTTACGTAAGCTTAACATAATAATCAGTAAGATTATAGTAATATACTTAATAATTACTTACTTTAACTTGTTAGTGTGGAAGGCGTGGCTTGAGGCGTCATTCTTGGTTGCTTTAAACACTCCAATGGAGAAAGAATGCCGCTTGTACAACACGGAATAGAATCCTTTGTTATAAAATTCCTTATCTGTTGCATTCTAGTACACATAAATAGAAGTAAAATAATTTAATACCGTATAAAAATAAAGTCTACGGAAAGATGGTCCCACAAGGTCTGTATTTTTCTGGTTGCACAAGAGATTCGAACCCCTCCAGATGCCAGCGGTGCATTGGGTCCCATTTACCTACTTAAACTCGCACGCATCCTCGTTTTAGCGCCAAAATAAGACGCTGACGAGGCAGATATTATCAGGTTTTTCAAACTGACACGTGGCATGGTATCGATGCCTTTTGATCTACGGACGAGGCGGAGCGAGTCTCTCCCTGCCACCTGGCGAGGTACTGACCCTGGGATAACCCGTCCACGTGGCATAATCTGCCCAATCAGATTTGGTTCCGTCCACGTTTTGTATTTGAGCCCGTTAGATGATGGCAATCATGCTTTAACCGTGTTACCGTCGGTAAAATTACGTCGCACCGTCGATTAGAGGAGATCGACGGTGGTCAGGAGTTACCTACCTTCACGTGAAGGTTACGAGGGGGAAGGAAGAACAAGGTCATGGCGATGGCGATCATTGCTCAAATCTTCAGAGGATGAAATGGACACTGTTAGGTAAGACAGTACTCTATACATTCTTCAAGGAGCTATATAAACTGTAAAAAATTTCACATTTCTGTAGACGATTTCTTCCGGATTTTCCTGAGTTTTTTCAGCTCTCTAATTCTCAGATTCTAGACAGGATTAACAAAATTCTGGGGAGATTCTGGGGTTTGATCATCTCTCTGTTCGGATTGGAGCTGATATCAAGTCCGCTGTGGGTTTGATCACTATTTTCTTGCGATACTGTTGAAGTCTACCAGGGTTTTTTGGGGGTTTCACTGCTCTGATCCTCTGTGAGTTGCCAGTTGCGTGAGGAATGTACATTCTGTGAGATACGGCAGTGAGCGCATTCAGTGGGTGTCGGGTGTACAGTGAACAATGGCTTCCTACGGCATTTCGGAGAGAATTCTATATGGGAGCAGCGGGAAATAGTTAGAATTCATGGCAGAATCTGGAATTGAAGTGGTTCAAAACCGTTTAGGATCCATTTCACTCCACGACCGTGCTTCATCCGGATCATCTATGTTCTTCAACAAGACTAGCTATTTACCACATGAGGTTTTTATTTATTTATTTATTTACTTATTTAATAATTTTTATTTTTTGTGGTGATCAAACAGATAGATTGGTCTTACGTCAACCAGGAATGGCAGCCTGGGTCGTACATGAACAACCAACGTGATGATCTTACTGATCATCAATGGGTTCCAAGTACATCCGCGTCTACGTCATGGGCTCAGGCAAATAATGGAGCTTTCAAATCAAATGGTGTTGATAGCCTTGATTCCAGCTTGTTCTCTAGCTCTCTCCCGTCCTTGACAAAGGCCAAATGTAAGTATATATATGTTGTGAGAGAGAGATAGAGCTATCTGGTGTATGTATACACACGTTATAGAGATTCCAGGCACGTGCACACACGTTATTTCACACATACAAGCCACACTTGATAGTGAAAGATGTGTTTTTGACAGTGAACATATCTGAGAGCGATGGTGGTGGTGATGAGGAGATATTTGGGTCGCTTGAGGAGATAGAGTCTCAAACCATAGGCAACCTTCTTCCAGATGATGAAGACGAACTTCTAGCAGGGATTCGGGGTATGTATGTATAGACGTATGTTTTGTACTTGTATACGTACACTCGCACACACACACACACACACATTTTAATTATAATCTTTTCGATCAGATATTGATGTAGCAATTGCACCGTATGGCGTAGAAGAGTTTGAGGAGTACGATCTGTTCAGCAGTGGAGGAGGACTGGAGTTAGAAGACTCACATGACGTATTTCATTCTCATGTATCTGCTCCAGGAGAGCATCCATTTGGAGAGCATCCATCTCGGACACTTTTTGTGAGGAACATCAATAGCAACGTTGAGGATAATGAGCTTCGCGAGCTTTTCGAGGTGCACGATTCACATGCATGCTCTCTCTCTCTCTCTCTCTCTCTCTCTCTCTCTCTCTCTCTCTCTCTCTCTCTCCTCTCTCTCCTCTCTCTCTCTCTCTCTTCTCTCCTCTCTCTCTCTCTCTCTCTCTCTCTCTATATATATATATATATATATTATATATATATGACGATTCTCATTTTAAGTTTTTGCTGTGCGTTTCTTTGACAGCTTTACGGGGATATTCGTACATTATATACTGCTTGTAAGCACCGTGGGTTTGTGATGATTTCATATTTTGATATACGTGCCGCTAGGACAGCCATGCGTGCTCTTCAAGGCAGGGTTGTTAGACGTCGGAAGCTAGATATTCACTATTCCATACCAAAGGTACGCATATAGTTATACAAAGAATTTGTATTATAGAGGTGTGTGTATTAACTATCTTAAAACATGTTATTTTACTCAGGATAATCCTTCGGACAAGGATATGAACCAAGGTACACTTGTTGTGTTCAACTTGGATGCATCAGTTTCCAATGAAGATCTTCGTCAGATATTTGGTGTCTACGGTGAAGTCAAAGAGGCAAGCTCGCTCTCTCTCTCTCTCTCTCTTCTCTCTCCTCTTCTCTCTCTCTCTCGCTCTCTCTCTCTTCTTCTCTGTCTCTCTCTCTCTCTCTCTCTCTCTCTCTCTCTCTCTCTCTCTCTCTCTCTCTCTATATATATATATATATATATATATATATGTGTTGCTGCTGTCCTTCTCTAGATACGAGAAACACCACACAAAAAGCACCACAAGTTCATTGAGTTTTACGATGTGCGAGCTGCGGAGGATGCATTGAGAGCCTTGAACCGAAGTGATATTGCTGGAAAACGCATTAAACTTGAGCCTAGTCGCCCTGGTGGTGTCCGAAGGAGGTTAGTTTTACTTATAATTTGTGTGTGTGGGTTGTTTTGATTGTATGGTTTAACTTTGTTCTGTTAACAGCTTAATTCCTCAACTTGGTCAAGAATTTGATCACGAAGAGAACTACCCCAGCCATATAACTTGGTCCAATTCTCCTCCAGGTTAGTTTTGTAGAAGCTGGTCATTTTGATTTCTGATAGTTGTATTTGACATAGAGACTCTACATAGAGACCTTATATGAATGTGTATATTAGTGTATGTGTGGGTATACACCCGTGCCAATACATACGTGTATATATCTATATCCCTTTACTCTGGCAGCGGACTGGGGTTCAGTCAATGAGACTCTTGACTCTGAAGGAATGGGATACAGAATTCTCTCCCAAGTTAAACTGCATGCAAGAGGTGTCATCTCCAGTTCGAGTCGATAATCACATGAGGAATCACTTTCTGGAGCATCAAAGGACAGTCATTGCCTGAATACAACACTGGCATTTACAAGAATGCACAAGCCTTTAACAGCTCTACACTGGGATTTCCAACTGTTACTGCTCCTCTGAGACCTGTTGAGGGGTTTGATGTTCAAAGGAGCTTAACTAGAAGCACCAGCACCATAACTGAAACCTCCACATATGCAGGTATGTGTGTACTCTCTCTCTCTCTCTCCGTTTTCATCAAACTAACTCGTTTCTTCCTGCAGCGCATGCATCCCTTCATAGAACTGCGAGCCTGAGTACATCCCTTACTAGTCAGCCCTCGGTATGGAACGGTGGTGCGAAGACTTCTTCTTCTCTGATGTGGCAAACCTTGTCGCCAAGTCAACCGTACAACCAACGTGAGTCACACATGTGGCTTGTATGGCTCAGCACTTTCTCCCCACAATCAACAATACGGTATGTATAATGCTGTTGTATACTGAAATGTGTGGTTCTCTAACTTTCACATGTAATGTGTATGTATAGGTTCTTATTCTCGAGAACCCTCGCTTGACAGACGGCACAGTTACAATGCAGATCCATCAGAAGTCTCAAGCTTCATGAGGACCACAGGTATAATATAACATCACTTTAAAAATTCTATAAATATACTATTATTATTGTTATTATTACTATTTAGTATTAGTATTAGTATGCATATATTATAAATACGTGTCTCTCAGGGAGTTTTGAGCAACAACACCACGGGCCTTCGTCTCCGAATTTCGGCATGTTTTTACCACAGAGGCTTTTTGGGAATGTTGGCTCTCCCTTGGATGACCGTCGAGGGCGAAGAATGGATACCAATACTTCTACGGCTCAGATGGACTCCAGGAAGCAGTTTCACTGGATCTTGACCGCATAATGTCTGGTGAAGACACTCGGAC
>PUQB01000843.1:0-88686 GCA_003024785.1 Selaginella tamariscina
GTATTGCGACTAAATGCAAATGTGTTTGCATGGAGCTATGAAGATTTGAAGAGAGTTCCAGCAACAATATGTACCCACAAGATAATCACCCCATGCAATACGCAAGAAACAACAAGCATACCGAATGAATCCAACTTTTTTAGCGAAAGTAAAGGAAGAAGTAGACAAGTTATTACAAGCCGGGTTCATATACCCAATTGAGAAATCATCAATCATAGTAGTGCCAAAGAAAAATGGGAAATTATGCATCTACGTCAATTATAAGAAACTAAATAATGTAGCAAAGTGGGATACATATCCAATACCCTTTATTAAGGAATTATTGGATACGGTAGTGGGACACGACATGTACTCATTTTTAAACGGATTCTCAGGATACAACCAAGTACAAGTAGAGAAAGCGGATCAACCAAAGACAACCTTCATCAATCCATGGTGAGCTTATGCATGCCACATCATGCCCTTTGGGTTGTGCAATGCACCATTTTACTTTTCAGTGGTTGGTTAGTGAGACATTTTGGGACTATCTCACATCATTTCTGAAAGTTTTCTTAAACGACTTCAGCATTTATGGGACGAAGGACGACCATTTAGAATGTTTAGCGAAGTGTTTTGAAAGTGTCGACAAACCAATATAGCATTAAACCCAAAAAAGTGTCTTCTGCATAAAATTCGAAGTACTACTCGGACATGTTATATGCAAGGAAGGGATAATGGTGGATTAAGATAAAGTTAAGGTAATATAGACTATGGAGGCACCTACAATTGTGAGCAGAATATGACGACTACTTGGCAATTATGCATCAATAGCAAAACCACTCACCATGTTATTGAGGAAAGGACAACCGTTTGAATGGAACTTGGAATGCGAGAAGACTTTCCAAATGTTGAAGGCAACATTGATAAAAGCACCTATTTTGATTAGCCCAAATTGGACACAAGAATTTCACATACAAGTAAACGCATCATATTAGGCCATTGAATGTATACTAACTCAGACGCAAGAAGATGGAAAAGATCATCACTGTATTACTAGTAGAAGATTAGCACATGCAGAAGAAAATTACACGACCATGAAGAAAGAAGCTCTAGGAATGGTTTACCCTACAAAGAAGTTTTGACATTATCTACTAGCTAATAAGGTGAAATTTATTGTAGATCACTAGGCACTCATCCATTTATTGAGCAAAACAAAACTCAAGGGAAGGCTGGTGCGATGGTTCTTACTACTACAAGAGTTTGATTTCAAACTATTCACAAACCAGGAAAACTACATCAACAAGCAAATTACCTTAGTTGGATTTCGATGAGAGAAGAAGGAATAGGGATCAACAATGATTTACCCAATGCAAGTTTATTTTAAGTTGAAAGAGAAGGAGAACAACCAAGATGTTATTTACAACATGGATATTTACAAGATATTGAGGAGTTCCTAAGGACAAGACAAGTACCCGAGAAGTATACTCAACAAAGGAAACAACTAGTACTATGTTTGAAGCCATATTGCATAATCGCTAGAATATTATACAAACAAGGAAGGGATGAGGCATTAAGAAGGTGTGTGTTGGAAAATTAAGTAGACATAATATTGCAAGAAGTGCACTCAAGAGAGCATGGTGAACATTTTGTGGGGACATTCATAGCGCACAAGGTATTAAAATCCGGATTATGGTGGTTGACATTATTCAAGGATGCAATGGAATATTATAAGAAGTGTCATAAATGCAATGAACATCAACCAATATTGCATCACCAAGTATAGCCATTACATCTTGCAGTACCATTAGGACCATTCATAAAATAAGGAATGGACTTCATGGGACCAATTAATCCTAAGAGCAATAAAAGAAATCAATACACCTTGGTATTGATGGATTATGATACCAAATGGGCAGAGCTATTGCATTGCATGATTGTTAAGCAACATGAGTTACCAAGTTTATATATGAAAACATTATAGTACGTTATAGTGCTCCAATGGAACTTATCAGTGATCAGGGAATGCATTTTGTCAATAATGTTATCAAAGTATTGTGTGCAGAGTATCTAGTCAAACATTATGTGTTTATAGTGTACTATTCACAAGGCAACGGACAAGTAGAATTTATTAACAAGATATTGAAGACCGTATTAACTAAAGTAGTCAATACAAATCGAGCATTGTGGACATATCGTACTACATACAAGGTCACCACAAAATTTATGCCTTTTCAATTGACATACGGGTTGGAAGCAATTACACCCATTGAATTTATCATACCATCATTACGCATGTCATGGAATACAATATTGGGGAAACTAAATAAGTGAGACAAAGACTATTATAATTGGAAACTCAATGAGAAAAGGCAACAGGTTGTGTTTAACATACAAGCTATTCAAGCACGAATTAAGGCATGGCATGATCACTTTAGAGGGTACAACAATGACCTATTTTTGAGTAGGCAAATTGGTATGACATTACCAAGGAAATATATGACAAATTGAACATAAGTTTAAATCCAAGTGGTATGACCTTATATTAGTATAGAAATCCGATCCAACAACACCATGATACTTATGGACAACACTACCCAATTTCTAGTTACAACAAATGTTAATTGAAATACGGGAATGCACAACAAAAAACCGGAGGACAATATATGCTAATTGAATATGGAAATACACAACAAACAAACCAAAGGACAATACAAACAATGGAAGCATGAACAACAAAGAAGTCACTAAAATAAGAGGACTACACATAAAGGAGGATCCTATGGGGGAAGCGGGAGAAGGGCAAGAAATTAATCAAAACAAGACAGTAACACAGGAAGGTCACATTGATAACAAGGGGACGAGGAGGAAAAAAGAACATTCTTGTTTTGAGGATACAGGTAAGTAAAATCTTTTCAAGATATAGACAACATAGCTTACATGAGTGTGACACCATTTTCAACAAGCAAAGGAAATCAAGGTTCACAATATTCAATAACTAAATATCCACTGCAAAATTTATTGAAAATCGAGACATCATTATGGTGGACAAATCAAAAGGTGACAGATGGACTGCTCTAAAATATCTGGCATGCCATAAATATAGTAATGATAAAAAGGGGTAGTGCGCAAAAGAAACCCTATTAGGTTTCCATCTTCAAAAAATTTCTTTTTCTTCTTCTTCTTCCGGCACAAATAGGAGTGTCTATAGGTGATTTTCCTCTTTCCACCATGTCTGATTGGGCCATCACTTCAATCTCCATCATTTGTAGAACGCCTATCAACCGATAGGATGGAATATTGCATTGACAATGGGAGCAGATCATCCACAAGGCCACAACCAAAGTCACAATCCGGGCCCACCACAGAAGTCTCCCTGAGTGTGGCTCGATCATCTCCCACTTTGATCACAAACATTCAAGAATGGATACATCGGCAATAGTTGGAGCGATACTTTAACACTTTTGTGCACAAGAGATTGGACGAATAGGAGGAACACTTGGTTAATTAGGCAATCAAGGCATATGTACCATAGTTCAAAGCATTGCAATTACACAAAGCAGCATTCGCATTCACCGGTAAGATAATTAGGGATGTATTTAAATTACCATAGCCTAATGAATGTTTGGAGGCAGTTCCACATATTCATAAATACATCCATGCATACACTAATCAGTACGATAGGTTTTACAAAAAAACAAAAGACTTCTAATGTAGTACCAACATCTGTGTTATGGGAGCCATACAAGAGCCATATTAAGGCGATAACAATTGTATTTGGATTCTGAAGGACTCCCGTAGGGTTCAACAAGGAAATCAGGTACACTTATCATTTAAGTGAACGAGGTAATAAGGTAGATTGGGGGGGATTGGTTGTAGTAGGTTTGCAACGTGAGCTTCAAACCCTACACAACCCCAAAACTAAGAATAAAGAGACAACAATATTTCCTAATTTGTACCAGGTTTTGATGGCACTACAGATTACATATGAAGATCTAGTACCTACATAACACCCATAATACCAAGGAAGATGGCTTTTTGGTTAGGGCTTTCGTCACAATATCCAGATAACATCTTTGATACTCATGATTTGGATGCTATGTTGTCGGTTAAAGCCCAAGAAGATGTCCAAGTCACATGGTAGAAGACCGGAGGAAGGACAAATACAGGAACCCATGTATCAATTTGTGGAGTACAATGAGGAGGATGATTGACTTTTAGAACAAAGACCGATAACATAAGGAGATGTCTAACAGAAAGAGAAGGTGTTACAAGCCAAATAGCCAACATTAACTACTGTAACGCCCATGGAATGTGAGGACACAACATCACAATCAGAATTACGAGGAGCACAAATACTAGTAATCATACCATTGGGAGAATCACAGGAAGGAGGCGGGTTGACACAGGTAACTACATCTACCATGTGCCAAGCACCTAGTGGGAGTATGATCAGAGAGGGGATACCAGAGGAGGTACAAAATATGAACATTGAGAAGGAGCATCAAGAAGTGGATCCGTCATTTAGGACACCTAGAGAGTAGACCAAGAACAACACCTTGGATAAAGAGTTGTAGCAAGAACCCTATTCCAAACAACAAGATATGGGGCAACATGTGACAGAGCATCAGGAGCGATATGCATCTAGGAGTTTGTAGGGACCAAGCGGGGTCACCATAACTAATATTGAGTGAAGCAAGTTCAAGAGGCCAACTATTGCATCTGTAGAGTGTGGTAAAGACGCTAATACATCAAGGGGATGTACACCATGGTGAGGAAAGTATAGCACGATAGGTTCAAGAACAGTGCAACTCTTTGAGCAAATAGGTTCAAGAACAATGCAACTCCTTAAACAAAATCATGTGTCATCAATATGACCAACTAAAGGTACTTACCGACATGGTCTAGACACATGGGGAGCAAATATATCCTTACTAAGCTGGAGAGTCTAAATCCAATGAGTACAACCACCACCTAAGAATATGAGAAACTCCAAAAATTTCAAGAAGAAAACAAGAAGTTGAAGGTAGTTGTTGCCTCTATTTGCAGGACTACATGGGACCATTTTAAGGCTACATTGAGGCAATGAAATAGTTCTAGTTTGGGGGATGTTAGGGTCATATTTATCACCTAAGAGTTTTTTTTTAGTTATGTTTCTTTTTTTGGGACATATAATGAAAAATACAAAATAATATATATATTGAAAATACGAGAGTTAAATGAGAACATAGAATTATGAACTACAACTGTCAGAGATGGAATATGCATCTAAAAAGTCAATGAAATACAGCCTATGCAGAAGTTATCATAACAGCAATGAAGAGGTTGCATAACTAATCAAATATGGTTCAGAAGGAAGGGATCTCGGGTATAATGAATATTGTACTATGTGCCATTGTTTGAACATAATATATACTCTCATCTTACTCTCACTATGTCTTTTTGTCTGATACCTTGTTTTCTTAGTATACTTCTCTCTCTTTGCTATTGCATCAGGATCTGCAATATTATTTGCATATACCTTGTCATCCTTACTCTTTCCGACCTTCTAAAGTCTGATTTATGTCTTATCATGTATCACATTATTCCGTTCATCCTTTATCACAAGTTGATAATGGCAATCACAATTATGTTTGTAGGCATAGGAAATTTTAACTTAATAGAGTCAATAATAATTATTACATACCATGGTACAAAGTTGGATATGGGATGAGTATAACTTGCATGAGGGTTTGATTAAGTCATTGCCCTTTGCTAGTTTGGTTAAGGTTGCCCTAAATAATCCATGCTTTTAGAATATATAACAACTAGTTTGGCAACCTTGCAAGACTAAATAATCCATGCTTTTAGAATATATAACAATTAGTTTGGCAACCTTGCAAGACTAAACATAGGTTGTGGCAGTAAAGAGACTTAGATAACGCTTTTAGCTATCCACTAGTAATAAGTGTGCTAGCTTATTGTGGACAATAATAGTTTATAGGGGGATTGTAACATATTAGATGCCCAATTTGGGCATTTGATGCAGCAAATGGTAAATGCCCAAATCGAACATTTGTTCTAACAAGTGGCAATTGCCCTTCATATGATTTAGGTTAATTTTTTATAAGATTTAAAAAGAAATATTTACATATTTCAAAAAATTGTATAGTCTACTTCATCTTACATTTATTATAGTTCTTTTTAATATTATTAATATAAGATTTAATTTGCGATATATATTTTATAAAGACAAATAAATCAATTGAATAGACAAGAGTAGATTATGGCAAAATAAAAACAATAAATTCATTATAAATAGTAACAAATTCATTACTACATTTAAGTTTAAAATGAAAGCTTTATAAATTTTAATTTTAATAGTGGGATTTATATTTGAAGGTGAAAATCTTAAAATTTTTAGCTTCTATGTTAAAGTCAATAATGTGCTTTTATATATAATTTATAATATACTAATACAATAATATAATATTCATATTAACATATATTTAAATGTAAGTGTTTGTTCATGCATGTATAAAATATTAATAAATATAATTTAGAATTTAGAATATAAAAATAAAAATTATATAGTTTTTAAATAGATTGAGATTGTAAGTAAAATATGATTTACACATTTGAAATATACTAATATTTTAGTGATGTGTTTAAAGTGTTAAAAAGGCATCAACCCATAATTGACCCATACTTTTTCATGCATGCATGCTAACCTAGCCATAAACAAGGTAGTAACTAAATATGTTCGGAATCACATACAAATGTTCAACAACATGTTCATGATGGTTCCTTGTTTTGAAAACCCTAAAGAAACCAAAAAAGAAAACTAATGTTAAATTGGGGTTCTTCACAAATCATTGTCCATAATTGTCACCACCCCACCTACTACTAAATGAATAGTAAAACTTGTTATTCAAGTCCCTTTGTTACGACAACTTATATTTAATTTACCAAAGTCATTCAACTCATTATTATTTTAAAGGAAACATGTTTAACATCTTCACATGCATCAAATATTTCCATCACATATGCACAATTCTTTTATAATATTTCATAAAAACAAATTAATTATTGTTTATTATCAATTATAAAAGATGAAAACTAGTATAAGGAAGGTTAAAGATTTAAAAAATGTAAAGAATTTAAAAGTAACAAGAGTGTTAAACATTAAATGTGTAATTTTATTGTGGAAATATATTTAAAGGCAGGTTTAATGTGATTAAAGCACACCTCAAAAGAGTTAGAAAACAAACAATTTCTCTTTATGAAGCTCTCAATTCGCCTATAAATGTTAAAAAACATTGTAAAAACACATTTTCAACTATGTTATACAAGTGAATCTTGATTATAAAAATGTAAAAGAAGTTGTTTGGAATGCAAATGCCTATATCGGGCAAGTGTTAGTGAAAATTAATGCAATATTAACCAATGTGTAGATCGGACATATATCATTTATTGTAACAAATACTTAAACTAAACAACTCAAAACTCAATTTGGTCTTAAAGTTAATATTTTAAATTTTTGAAAGTGTTTTAATTAAACACCCTAGGAAAGTGTAATTCTCAAAGTATATTCTTGAGCTTCACACAATAACATACCCTATATTCCGTTACATTTTAATATTACATTAGAATGTTTGTTCTTAGTTAGATCAAATATTCCTAGCTAAAGCACTTAGCTAGCATATTATAACAAAATACGAGGAATATTTGATATATTCTATAAAAAGAGATCCATTATTAATGCAAAATATATAAGAAATAAATGAAAAAAAAATGTTTAAAATTATGATATTTACATCTTTATTTGAAAGTGTTAATTGAAAATTACAAATATCACTATTAGGCAATTCATAATATTAATGAAAATGAAAATAAAATAAAAGGTGTTTACCTAGTTAAAAACATAATTTGTTATGTTTTTTAATGTCCTAGTAATCACAAGATGGGAATTACATCATATAAACTTTGATTCCTGATTCAACATCAGCATTTTAATTTTTTTCCATCACTAGTAAGCTCAATTAATATTGCCATTGAACAATTCTTTCATGTTAAATTGTTTTAAGTTCACGCTTTGTTGGTAATTTATTGTACAAAATTTATTGGTTGTATATGTTACATAGGTTTATATATGATGACATATGTCAATTGAGAATAGCCATGTAAATGAAGTTTTATTTGTATAGACTATTATATATGTACAATGACATATATGAAACAACTATGCAATCAAGCCCTATGTGCCTATGTTTGGCACCTATTCTAAGTTAAACTCTCTTAAAAGGTGGTGAGTATCATATTCTAACTTGGCAATTCAAAGTGTTTAAGGCTGTTTATCTTGTTGGTTAAGGGAGAGGGATAAAACATTAACACTTTGTCATAAACATGCTTTATCCCTACGTAAATCTCCCATTGAATATGCTATGTAAGTTACTTGTGAATGTTGTGAAACTTTCCAAATTATCTATTTCGTTCATGTATGTAACCTCTTCACACAGATGTGACAAACTCTTCACAATGTTGATGTTACGTTTTAGAACTGAAATCATACATCGTGATATGATATTTACATATTCCAGATAGTGTGTTGTTGGAACCAATCGCAGATGTACCAAGGTTGCCATCTCTTGTACATTCGTTACCACATGTTCTATCCATGCCCATAAGAAACCCATTTTTCAATAACCACCCATGTTTGTAACAAACTTGTGTTTGATTAACATTGAAAACATTCAATTGTCTCCTATTTGAAATGGTCATGATTTATATATATATATATATATATATATATATATATATATATATATATGATGATGATGATGAAATTTATACACTTATTATATTTAGTAAGGTGAATTTATTTAAACTTATATTTATTCTATTTTGAGGTCTTTATCTTATGCATATGAATTTCAAGAATTTTGAAACTTAATATATATATAGATATTTATACAACACACACACACAAGAATAATGAATTATTGCTTAGAGTAGGAGAATCTTTATGCACATACCTTGAGAATTAAAATGAATGTAATTTAATAAATTCCAAGGTTTATGTACTTTTCCCACTTTCGTAACTATTCTTATGTTGCAATCAGCCACTCAACTTCATATATTGTGTTATGGTTCCACTGGGGACGCAGACGTCTGCAGACTGGTTGCACTGGGGACGCGGACGTCCACACACGTCTGCAAACGTCCACAAATTTGTACGAACGCGTGTGCGTGTTTAACCAGGTTTTGTTTCATGTTCCCATTTACATGTACGAACGCGTGTGCGTGTTTAACCAGGTTTTGTTTCGTGTTCCCATTTACATGTTATATAATTTTACGTTTTATATTTTAAATATTATAATATATTATTATAACTTCAAATTTAAAATATTAAAAATATAAATTTATATCATAGTTTTATTAAAAATTCATCATTACACTTGAAACTTACTGTCTTTTTATACAGGTAGTTATCAATTATTAATTATTGACCACCAAAGCGTATTTGAGTAAGAACACAAAAAAAACCTTAATTTTTTTTTATATATTTACTGTTTCGCAGACGTCCGCCAGACAGCGCAGACGCGTCCGCATACAACTATGCAGTATGTATATGCATAGCACGTACAAAGCTGCACGTAAACCCAGAGGCGACGTTATATACACACAGTGGATGACGAAAGTCTTCGCTTTGGTAGGAGACACCGTACCCCAGAGTTGTATCACAGGACAGAAAACACAGAAGAGCACTTGGAAATGGACAGACTGACATGTGCAAACCTCCCACAAATGGGCACCATTTACAGGAAAGCTGCCTGTCCAAAAATAGAATCCTCCACCCTTTGAGGCCACTGAAATAGAATCCCTCGCAAGACGCTGCTGTTCCTCGTCTAAAGACAAACTAATGTGACCAAATACAGCTAGCATGTGCAGATACTTGTGCAAAAGGCCGCTGTTAGAAAATCTCAGCCATTAATATACTAAATATTTATTCTCTCAAATCCCTATCTCGCAGATTTGACGAGGAACTCTTCACACCCTCTCATGATTGCAGAAAGAAAGGAAAATTTATCAAATCACTGCAATGTAAGTCGCCCACCCGTCCCACCAGCCCGTCGGCGGGGATCCGCGGGTGGGAGGATCGGCAATTAATAATAATCAAAACCAGCAGTAAAGATTCTTTTATATAAAATTTAAAGCGTTTTTTTAAATGTTACTTGTTTTTTTCTTTTGGTAATTCTTAATTTACTATCAAATTTTTCTGTCCCAAAAAGAAACACTTCTGGAGTTAGTGAGGAAGTCTACATGAAAGAAAACTCAAATGGGAAGCTGGCACATGTCTTTTAGCACGGAGTTAATGAGGAAGAAAGCATACTTATAAATAAAGATAAACAATTATCACTAAATATTTTATAGCTGCTTGAACTACACATGGTAATTAACCAAGTAAAAAGCTCAGTTGAATCACGCCACTAAATTATATAGGCAAACAAAATTAAGTATATTTAATATGTAAATGTATGTATATACACCATTTACCAAATTATATAGAAGTGTTTTAGAAAAATGTAGCAAATTATTTAGAATTAATATACATTAATAATCATTTGAAGTATGTTGAAAAACAAAAAATGCTTATTAAAGAATTGACAAAATTTCATATAACTATTAAAAAATTAAAAATATATTGTGTAAAATGGTTTTCAATAATAATATGCTTTTAATTAGATGGCTTCAATATTAAATGCATGTGTGTAAATTTGAAGTACTATGGATGTTGCTGATTCAATAGTAGCAGCAACCGAATGCGTTGAACCCGAAAGGTTCGACTGTGAACGAGTTTATAATGTTTGAAAAAATAGCCAAACATGTTTAGTAGATAATTAAAATAAAATATGTATATTTAAGCTAATTCTTAAAGTATGTCACAAATCAATGCAAGACGGTTAAGTTACTAACTATTTCCTCATTCTCAACCACTTGCTTAAACTTCCTCACTTGTTAGTTGCACCTTTGTCACATCATTGTGCAGCATAACATTCATTGTGCCTTTGTGCAGGTCAGATGGACAACTGTGTCCCCAATGTGTAAGGCGTTGTTAGAAACACCCACCTCTAGCCTTGTGCCTAGTGATGTTAAAATGTGCACCAAACCTCTTGATTAACATGTGCCTAGGGAGTTCCAATTATTGTTTTTACTATGGTTTTTGGAGTTGGTTGTATGTTGTTACCTACTAAATTATGTGATAAATCCTAAATGTTCATTTGGTGCACTTAAGTATTTAAGAGTAGTCTGGCTAGTTATCACTAGATACTTCAAGAAATTCTAAGCGAAGATAGTATTTATATTTTAAAAACTTTCCCTTGGTTTTTATGTCCGATTAGGTCCCTATAAAGTCTTTTAATTAATTATGACAAATTCACCTATTAGTCTAGGTTAGGAACACCTAAGGTTGCTCTAGCCTCTCATTGGGTAGGGTTTAGCCAGGGTCATATATGAAACATTAAGGATTAGTACTCCATGCCAACCCACTTACTCAATTAGAAAAACAAAAGGGGACCTCTATCACATAACTTAGGTAAGATAATTATAAAGAGTTCATAGGTTTATGATTAAGCTTGTTTTCTCTTACTAGTACAAGTTTTAACTTGTGTCATCAAGACATAACCAATATTATTCCGCCCTAACTTCTAATTGGTAGAGGTACATCACACCCTAAGGCTTGTCAAATGGCAAATTCATGCCTATGAGGTCATGTTGTAGTACACGTTCTAATGGTCAAAGGTTAAGGTATGTCTTTAATTTCCTCTTCCATGTCAAGTTAAGAGTAAATTATAATTAATATAACACATTGGTGTCATTGTCCAACTATAGGCATGGCATCTTGGTTAATATGTTTTCTTTACCATATTCTTAAAGGTTCACAAAGAGGGGTTCTAGGGTCGACATTTGCGAGCCACGCTTGTGACACCATATGTAGCTTTTAAATATAAGGGGTTGTGATGAAATAATTCACATCTTGAGAAACTGTCACATGAAAAGTTGGTATACGATATAATGACCAAGACACAACTTGAGGAGTTATGTCATGAGTTTGGTGTTGTAAAGTTGGATACTTTAATAAATAAGCATGTTTGTGTTCGCATTAGGGTGTTAAGTTTTGGACATCTGCCCAAGGAAGTTTAAGTCTCCTAGCTGGGTGTGCTAGTTAGCACACTTGACTAAGAGTGTTTTCTTTTGGGGTGTATAAATATGTTCAGTGTTAAACAACTTAACTCATTAGCAAAAGCCCTTTTGTAAAGCATTAATGTGGTTACATATTGGGGTTGTTTAAACTTAGCCTTATAGAGTTTACTTAGTAGAACACTTGTGTTTGCTTATGGCGTACATTCATGTCCTCACTAAGTATTAACCATAGGTCTAGTCTAACCCTTAAAGATTAATTGTGGATACCCTTTGTTGTTGTAAAGGGGTTATACTCCCGAATGAAGATGACTTATTTAGGATTCTTATGACATGACTTAAAGTCTACTCGGGTTGTCCTTTGAGGTTCGAAGGATAGTTTTTCTAATAGACTTAGGAACAATTTTAAGTTTTGTGCCTATTTGAGCATTTGATTAAACTTTCATGGTTATCTTAAAAAACTTAGTGTTGCTATACATGGTATTGACATCAAATGGCCATTTAGTATCCACATGTTGGTTTTTTGAATTAAAACTCTGACAATTGATATCGAAGTTTATTCTCTGTAGTCAATAAAGCTACCTAAGGTTGTAATGTGTTTCAAGGTTTAACTTGTTCTAAATTATTAAAGTATTGTATCTTTTTTGGTTAACATGTTTAAATTATATACAAAGATTTGTCTTAAGATCTATAACTCTTCAGAGAACACTTGTTTAGTAAGTGGGTATGGTTTATGGACTTTAACGTTGAAGAAACTTCCATGTTGCATCCCAAGTTACTTTACCTTATGATTGTCCAAATTATTTTATCTTATGGTTGTTCAAGTTACTTTATCTTAAGTTGTCACATATTAGTTTACCATACACTTCCATAAAACGTAGTGAGTTAATTTGTTTTAGTTTATAAATTAAATTTTGTAAAGTGAATTATGTAATATGCTAAATTTACATGTTATTGAACTTTTTCTTTTTCTTTAAGATGTATGAATATAGGATAATACATGGTCTAAAAACATAACAATATATGTTGAGTTTTGGCTTAAGTCAAGATTCAATATCAATTTTAATAATAATATTTAAATGGAAAAGGTTTATGTTTAAATGTTTATCTTTGACAAAAGGGACATTAAAACATAAGAATGAACACATATTATGATAAAAATGTAAAATAAGTTCTCATTGTAACACTTGTTTTAAAAAGTATAACTTAAGAAAGTAGACTACGGTGTTCAAATTATGATATGACAAAAAGTTAAATATAAATATGGTTTGAAGATATAATGTAGTTGACATATTATTTAATATTCACATTATGTCAATGATGCTAAATACAATTAAAATTATGTTGATTGTGTTGTTACATTCAAATTCCTTTATTTAAATAAGTATAACATTAAACCTTAATTAATTATAAGTGCGCACTCTATGTTCAAATTAGTTAATTGGCTAACTCATTTATATTTTTGTGGATTGTGAAAAGGAAATGAGAGGGATATTTATACTAGTACATGGATTTAATATTGTATTCTTATTAATGTAATTTTGAGGTAAATGGTAAATAAAAATGTTATTTATATTTCTTGTTTATGAGTATAAGAGGCTTGCATAGTGAAGGCGTTATGTACACACTTGTGCATTTGTTTTAACAAAAGTAAAAAGAGCCAAGACTTTCAAAGTAAATATTAATCATTTCCTAAATTATTTAAACTCTATATAATTTTGTAAATGGTTATAAATAAACTTTTCATGTTTATATACATTTACACATTTGCCTAAATATACTGGAATAATCTTATGTTCTTATATAATTTAGTATAATAGATCACTCACACAAATATTGTAGAGTTTTAACATATTCAGGCCTGTTTGGAGCTGAGTTTTTTACTCGATTATTTACCATGTGTATTAAGAATATTTAGTGATAATTATTTACTTTTATTTTTATTATGTTTCTTCCTAAATGTGACATAATATAGCATAGTCTACCCTCGGTGGTAGGGCTTCCCTAACTCAGTATATACAGGTACTATTAAATAAATCTATTACACTAGTATTTTTGGATTGCCACTAGCCAAGGAAATTTAATAAAAATATTCTCTTAAATTAGGAGAATATGAGAGTGGCATATTCCCGAATCATTATCTTCCACAAAAGAAAGAAAAAAAAACTTACTTTTCAGTACCTCTCTCTAATGCAAACGATGTCCATGTTAATGAGAGCGTCCCTTTTGGAGTTTTCTTTCATCCTCAAGTAAACAATTAATAATTACATTAAACATTTTAAAATCAACATTTCCATTATATATAAAGAAAACTTTATATACATATGTCTTTATAAATTATATTAGATTATAAGATGTTAATATTGAATATTAAAAAAAACATATATTGCTAAATGTACATGCATACACATCTATAAGGAATTTCAATTTTAAATCATACATTTTATATCTCATAAATATATACGTACTCTTGTATACATATAAGTGTGAAACTTTCAAACTTGTTTTATATAAAACATGTCACTTCTTTCTTTCTTTCTATAAATGTGTGTGTGTGTGTGTGTTGAATATGCATTGGCACATACATACATACACATTCCTGGATTTTGTCATATGTCTTCTGTGTAATGTCGGAGCAGTTATATCATGCTCAGCTCTTTCAGACATCTATATAGAAACTTTCCGACTATGAGGTACGGAAGGGGAATCTGCCGGCAGATGCGCTCTGGTTATCACGTCGTCTGCGTGCATTTAGAGAGAGTGAGGTACAAGGTGGTCCCTCGGCAAATGACCTAGAGAATTTAATCCACGATAACGATATACATATATATATATATGTATATGTATATATATTGGTTCAGATTGTTGAGTAGTGCAGTGCCTGTGGAAATAGCAGACGCCACACATTTAGTCTGTGAGTAAACGAGGACAAGGAAGAGGAAGAGCAGCGTCTGTTGAGGGATTTCGGTTGGAAGGATGACGCTGTCACACGCAACCATAGGAAATATTCCTATACACACGCTTTATTTAAAATAAGTAGGTTTATCTTAGACATGCTATATTTTAATTTAAAGAAATAATTATGTAAAAATAAAAATATGCAGATATATATATTATGAATATCTTCATCATTAGAAAAAAATATCACATAAATATGGACTCCATAATTAAAACCAGAAGCTTTTAAAAAACATATATGAATAAATAAACCTAAACGTCTATACACTCTTTTGTGAGAGAGATGTTGCATTATCTATTATGTTTAAGATTGAGTCCATCTGAGACTTGTGTGATAATTTAAGATGGATAATACGTTTTAATAGATAAATAATTTAATAAATCTTATTATGCTGCCTTTTAACACTTAATTAAATTAAACTGTAAGAGATTTTATAATATTAATCAGTTGAAACTAAAATACTAATAATTAAGCTCATGTCATTCACATAAATTATCTTTCTTTTCTTTTTCCTTCTAACATAGTTTGACTTATTTTATAATTCTCAGGCATGCCCAAAAGTACTGTTATCATTGATTAAATCCGTAGTCGAAAAATGCTACATAAATATTTAATTACTAATTTAATTACTAGTTTACTAATTACTAATCCGTAGCATTTTTTTACTACCGCATATATCATTATATTGTATTTTTTATTTTTGTTTATTCAAATCTTTAAAGTACAGGATAATTTAGAAGTAGTTTTATTTAAAATATTAAAAAAATATAAATATATTAAATATAAAAACACGATTGTCTTGAATTCTTGTTAAATATGATTCTTTTTCTTATAAAATATTTTGTTTCATTCATTGTAAGATAATCCTTTTTATATTGAGTTATTAAGTTGAGAGAACTATGCTCATAGTACATATATATATATATATATATATATATATATATAATTACATATAAATAATAATAATATTTAAAAAGCTCAGTTCATATTAAACTAATTTAAAAGCTGACATTCATATTAAACTATTATACACAACTAAACTTCACTCATATTCATATTCTCACTTTAAATGATGTTTGAATTGGAGTGTTTCTTTATTACTGACAATCTGATATTAAATTATTACCAGAATTAAAAGAATAAAGTAACATTTAACAAAACATGTTATAAAGCATACAAACGTTAATTAAGTATAAATATAAATTTTATCAATTGATTTTATAATTATTGATTGATTGCAGTTAATTTTCCTTTCTTTCTTTCTGCAATTATGTACGTGTGTGTATATTTCCTTCTGCAATCATGTTTGTATAGAAGAGATTCCTTGTGGACGATAGGGATTTGAGAATAAATATATTTAGTATATTAATGCTTGAGATTTTCTAAAAGCGGCTTTCTACACAAGTATCTGCACATGCTAGTCTGTGTTTGGTCACATTTTGTTTGTCTTTTAGACGAGGAAGATCAGCGTCTTGCGAGGGATTCTATTACAGTGACATCAATGGATGGAGCACTCTATTTTTGGACAGGCCAGCTTCTTCCCTAGTTAGTCCCGGTTACTAGGTTCCGACGTGTGTCAGTCTGTCCATTTCCAAGTGCTCTTCCGTGTCTCTGGGGTACGGTGTCTCCTACCAAAGCGCCCTCCTAAGACTCCAACTAAGAATTTTGCCATCCCTGCAAGCTGCTACTGTGTGTATATAACGTCGCCTCTGGGTTTACGTACAGCTTTGTGCGTTCTGCGCTGCATCTGATGTGTGTGCGTGTGCGCGCGCTACGCATATGCATAGTATATGAAGTTGCAGTGACCGATTGCAGCATAAGAATAGTTAAGAAAGTGAAAATTAAATAAACACACCCCACGTTTAATTACATTTATTTTTTATTGATTCGCATCTCAAGGTATATGCCTACTGTAAACAATTATTCATTATATATATATATGTGTTTGTGTGTGCAGTTCAAGTTATATTTATGGGACTGGACATTAAAGTATTTACATATGTAAATAAAGATAATTTAACCATCATTAAATAGTGTTTAAGTAATAAAACATTATATATAAAAAAACTTTATATATTTATAAAATTATATTAGATGTCAATTCTATAAGTTAATAATGAATATTAAAAAAAAAACTTATATAAACATATACATATATATATTGCTAAATGTACATGCATACACATCTATAAGGCATTTCAATTTTAAATCATATCAATGTATACATCTATGATTTGTTTCTTTATATATACATTTCATATCTCAGAAATAAATATACATACAAGTGTGAAACTTGGAGCACAGTTAAACTTGAAACATGTCTTTCTTTCTATAATCATCATGTGTGTGTGTGTGTGTGTGTTGAATATACATACATACACATTCCTGGATTTGTGTCATATGTCTTCGACGACGTAATAACCAGAAGCGCATCTGCCGGTCCATACCTCATAGTCGGAAAGTTTCTATATAGATGTCTCCAAAGAGCTGAGCATGATATAACTGCTCCGACATTACATAGGTACAAGGTGGTCCCTCTGTAAATGACCTAGAGAATTTAATCCACGATAACGATATATATATACATATATAGGTTTGTGTGTGTGTGTGTGTCTATATATATATATATATATATATATATATATATATATATATATATATGGTTCAGATTGCTGAGTAGTGCAGTGCCTGTGGAAACGGCAGAAGCCACACATTTAGTCTGTGAGAGAGAAAGAGGAAGACGTCTGTTGAGGGATTTCGGTTGGAAGGATGACGCTGTCACACGCTAGGAAATATTTCTATATTTTCGCTTTATTTAAAATAAGTAGGTTTATCTTAGACATGCTATATATTAATTTAAAATAATAATAATTATGTAAAAATAAAAATATGCTGACATATGCTCTTGGTGAGGTTTAAATATTAGAAAAACATATCACATAAATATCGACTACATAATTCAAACCAGAAGTTTTAAACTTGAGACAAGGCTTTTAAAAAACATACATATATGAATAAATAAACCTAAAACATATATACACTCTTTTGTGAGAGAGATGTTGCATTATTGTCCTAGTTAATTAAATTAAACTATTTTAAACTGTAAGAGGTTTTATAATATTAATCAGTTGAAACTAAAATATTAATAATTAAGTTTCTACATTTACACAAATTATCTTTATTGTCAAGCTGTAATCAATAGCTTAACTTATTGATTAATTGTATTTTTTATTTTTGTTTATTCAAATCTTTATAATACAGGATAATTTATAAGTAGTTAGTTAGTTTAATAAAATATTATTATTATATATATATATATATAACATATATATGTTAAATATAAAAACACGATCGTTTTGAATTCTTGTTAAATATAATTTTTTTCTAATAAAATATTTTGTTTCATTCATTGTAAGATATGAATCCTTTTTATATTAAGTTATTAAGTTGAGAGAAATATGCTCATAGTACATTATTCTATGATTACTTAATTACATATAAATAATAAATAATATTTAAAAACTCAAAGCTAACATTCATATTAAATTATTATACACAATTAAATCTAAACGAACACTATAATTAAAAAGGGAATGTCTATAGTCTTATTTTCTTAATAATTAGTAATTTTTATTATTTAATTAGCATTTTTTAATATAAAAAATAAGTTTTAGAATAATATTGGTTTAAAGAAATATAATTTTTTAAAATGTGTATTTAAAATATCATTAATTAATATATAAATATTAATTAAATTTTTATTTATATTCTCATTTTCATGTATCATTCCCAATTTTACTTATATCCTTCATCTAGCTCATATTCATATTCTTTCTTTTAAAAACTGATATTAAAGTAAGAATTACCAAAATTAAAAACAATGTTATATTATTTAATCTATAAATATGTATACACGTGTTATCACAATACGCATACAAACGTTAATTAAGTATAAATATAAATTTTATTGATAATTATTGATTGTTATTGTCGATTGCAGTTAATTCTCCTTTCTTTCTTTCTGTAATTATGTACATGTGTGTATATTTCCGTCTGCAATCATGTTTGTATAGAAGAGGTTCCTCGTTAAATCTGGACGATAGGGATTTGAGAATAAATATATTAGTATATTAATGGTTGAGATTTTCTAAAAGCGGCTTTCTGCACAAGTATCTGCACATGCTAGGCTGTGTTTGGTCACATTTCGTTTGTCTTTTTGACGAGGAAGATCAGCGTCCTGCGAGGGATTCTATTACAGTGACATCAAAGGATAAAGCATTCTATTTCTGGACAGGCCAGCTTCTTCCCTAGTCACTTACTGTGGTCCCGGTTACTAGATTTGTGGTTCCGACGTGTCATTCTGTCCATTTCCAAGTGCTCCTCTGTGTCTCTGGGGTACGGTGTCTCCTACCAAAGCGCCTTCCTAAGACTCCAACTAAGAATTTCGCCATCCCTGCAAGCTGCTGCTGCGTGTATATAACGTCGCCTCTGGGTTTACGTACAGCTTCGCACGTTCTGTGCTGCATCTGATGTGTGTGCGTGCGCGTGTGCATGTGTGTGCCCGCGCGTTACGCATATACATAGTATATGAAGTTGCAGTGACCCATTGCAGCATAAGAATAATTAGGGTATAGCTTAATTACATTTATTTTTTATTGATTCGCATCTACTCTATTCTTATATATGTATATATATGTGTGTGTGTGTAGTTCAAGCTATAGTATATGGGACTGGTATTTACATATGTAAATAAAGATAATTTAACAATCATTAAATATTCTTATTGAAGTTTCAATAAATTTTATTAATATTGAATTTAAGAAATTAATTAAGATTGTAATGATAAAAAATTATTAAAGAGTATATTATATACGATTAAAATTTGATGGGACTGAAAATTTTTTTATTAAAATTTACTTAAAGTCGTGGCTCGTTTTATTCTTTTCTTTTTAATGAACATCTCGATCGTTCACTTCACCATCTTTATCAAGACAGCACCATGCGTGTGCATTTTTCATGCAGCACATCGTTTGGAATTAATACAGCAATGTATACATTCAATGAAATATGTTGAAAAAAATTTAAAATAGAAAAGAAAACACGCTTTTGTTTATTAGAGAAAACTGGCCTTGGATCGCGTTTCCTTCCTGCTCGTACATTCTTTAAGTAATTTCATTAAAACATCACTATCTAAATGGTTACACGTTTTCATCAAATGCATTGTATACGTCTATACAGGACATACTTATATATGCCCTACGTACTTGTGTGTATTTTTTACATATCGATATCTATATGAAAACCGTATATAAATGTGTATGTACACGTACAAGAAAGTCATACATATTCATTGCATCAACACTAGAAATGCTGATTTTGATTTAAGGTACAGTAATCGTTTAGCATTTGATGACATGATGTATATGTGTTGTATAAATGTGTGTGTGTGTGGTGTGCGTGTTAAATTATAAGAAATATACACATTTATAATCACTTTAATCTGTATATTAATAGGAAATCCGTACTCTGGTACTAATATACGTCGGAATATTCGTACGACAGGGAAGCCAAGCGTGTGGAATTTTATAGCAGAAGCTGCTCTATGTGTGTGTGTGTGTTAAGACGTGGAGTGAGTTTAAAGTATATCTTCGTAGACATTTTTGTGTCAAACCTATTAAATTATTAATTAAAAGAATGATAGTGAATGTTGCGTAACATCACATTAATAAGAGAAGTTATGAGGCAATTGAAAATGTATATATCTGTGTTTATCTTGTAGTTAGCACATCCAACCTCTTAATTTATATATTAATTAACCTCTTATTGATACATTAATTTAAATCAAATAAGCTTAACTTCAGAGAAGCAACAAGTTTTCGAAAGGACACTGCTCAATAGTAGCAACACAACGCCTGTGCTTAAACAAAGCATGCTGCAGAGTCTCGGAGAGAACCAACGGTGAAGATCCGGTACTCTTCCTTAACACAACCGTCGGATCGACCGTGGACCCAAACGGGAAGCTTCTTAATGCGTGATTACTCCCATTACCGCTATTATTACGCACGTTAAGACTGTGATTAACCTCCTGATTAGCCTCATTATTAGTACTATTACCACCAACGGCCTCAAGAAGCTGCACTTGTATCTGTAGAAACTTAACAAACCGTATAGCTTCATCTAACATAGAAGCAGTGTCTAATTTATTACCGCCCGGTATAAGCTTCTCCAGCTCCCGGACTCTCTCACTGATCTTCTTACGTCTCTCGCGTGCAGCTACACTCTGAGGCTCTGCATTCTCTTTATACCGACCCGACACACCGTGGTTAACCACCGGGATCCCGGAGTTTAACCTGGTAACAGCCTCAGAGACATTCTTGCTCACTGCAGACACGGGGACGACCGCATTCTGGCTCTGCAGGCTCCGTGAGACGCTCTCCAGTGTGAAACAGTTCCGCTGGCGCTTCCTCGGTGCTGTCTCTACAAAAGCTGGTTTCAATTTATTTGTGTACAGCTCGCTTCCAGTGTACCCAGCGGTTAAACTGAATTCATCTGCAGTGGAGATTGGTTCGTCTGGAATGTGAAGTAATCCCGGGAGATTGTCGCAGTAGTGCAAGCAGTGCCACTCGAGCATCTGGTCGGGGAACTCAAACCTGTTATAATTGCTGGTGGAAACCCCCGAGGATGAACTGCTACTGTCTGCCGAGGAGGAGACAAGGAGACAGGAGGACGGATTGAATTCTTCACTGCAGTAGCCTGCAAGACCTTGGCCAGCGTACACAGAAGACGAGGAGGAGATTAAGTGACTGCTTACTAAGTGGTTTAGCGAATCATCGTTACTGTGATCGTTCAAGAGCGCCTGGAAGATGTCCATTGAGGAATGTGGATATAGAATTGAACTAAAAAGAGAAATGTGAAACTCTAATGTGAAACTGGCCCTAAGGGAGGGAAAGAGGGGATTATCAATAACCACGTTCTAGAGGATCGAATTAGTGATCACGAAATAATTAATGTGGTTTTTGTTTTTAATATAGAAAACTCCCGTTGCATTATTAAATCATTTATTTTCTTTTTAATTAATTTTTTTTTGCTTTTATATTTTTCCATCAAATGATCTGACGGCGTCCGACATTGATGAGGGGACAACGATTTCCCGATTCATGGTTTTCCCGTTAAGTCATCATATCCAATCTGATCCGTTATTAACCACAACACAATACGTATTCGTGTACGTACATTTTGTTTAGGGTTTACTAGTACGAGTCCGTACATTTAAAAATGTTACCCCGGTCAACTTTTGTTACCCTTTTTTGAAGTGTTGCCCTTATGACCTTTTGGGGAAACAATATGATTAAAAGGACATGATGCACCTGAAAAAGGTTAATTGGGACTATGATGATGAATGATGGTCCGGAAGGCTTAATTGGATTGAATAAGGGTAAAGGTTAGTAAGTCTTTTGAGGTGATATCAACGTCAACGGGTAACATTAACAAGGTTATCATTTAAATATGTTTAATAATGTTTAATAATATTAATTAATAAACATAAGCTGGTCTTTTGCTTTTTGCCTTGCCCTCACATGGGGTTGGCATTTCTTGTTTGTTTTGTATGAGATAGATTGATTTGATAATGACAAGGTTTGTGTTGTACATCATTAGAATATTCCCATTAAATTCAAAAGTGATTTAGGGTTAGGGTTGGTATTTAAAAGTCTGGTTCTTTTAATTCTAGCTTTTATATGCGTTCTTCATGCACCAAAATGTTTGAAAACATATAGAGATATTTAAAAAGCATTAAAAACCATGTTGAAAGTAGCTTATGAAATTAATATATATATATATTAATATTTATAAGTTTAAAATAAATGTCTTTACACAAGTTTAAACATGATGTAAACTTTGATACGGTCGATATGGAACCAAAGTACGGGAAATAAAAGAAATCATTCACACATACGTGTACGTCGTGCATGTGTGTACATTATAGCTATATAATTACTTAAGTACTTATGTGAAAGGAAGGTAAACTCATTATTTAAAATTAAATAATTATAATTATTTAAACATAATGCGAATCTAATTGATTGTAAATATTCCGTATATATGTGATAGCGAACGCGTTGGCAAAGTTATGAGCCAATTGACCAACATATATACTTAAAGAACATTCGGTTTGATTTTCAACACATAAAAGTCTTTCTGTACGATGTACGGCTTATTGGAATCGTTTAACAAGTGTTTTAAATAATATCCCAGGAATATGCTATGTAAGTTTGTAAAATACATTTTTTATATAATTTTACATTTTATATTTAGAATAGCATACATAAATACATTTCAATAAAATTAAAGTATATATCTTAATTTTTACTTAGGATATTTTAAGGAATATCCAAAGCATATTCCTGTGGCTTATAGCAGTATTTAACAGCTGTATTAAATAACATGTGTGTGCGAGAGAATGTAGACAAATATTTATAAAAACTATTATGTTAATGATAATTAATTAAAACTTAATTAATTAATAATTGTTAAAGACGAACAAATATATATATTTAACAATAAAATGAATATATTTTCCAAATGCATATTAAATCGTTAAAATAATTAACTTATTTAATTATGATTAAGGAAGGGGGCACATATAGACACACATATGTATTTGTATATTTAATAAAATGTGTATATATATTATGTTATCTATGAAAAATTTGTACACATGTTTAATGGCTATTTATTCAAATTAAGTCCACTGGAACATTTTTTAAATGAGCTTTTATAACGCATATAAATCTTACTAATGTTTATGTTAATGTTTTAAATTTAATTTAGGGTTTATGGTTTTAGGGTTCTTCTATGGGGATGAGGCTGCGCCTGCGATTCGATGCCGCCTGCGGCCTGGCGGACGATCCGAGGTCTTACGGTGTTCTTCAATGGTGGTTCGCTGTACCGCGGCGATGAGCACCATTGCAGATGTCGCATCCGGCATTGTGTCCTTCTTCCGACTGCAACAGAGCTGTCCAAATGGCGTTTTACTCCTGGTAATCTTTTAATGCTCACGCTTAATCTCTCTTAATCGCGTTTACATATAGTGTAGCCCTAATCTAGGGTAGGTTCTGTTATACAGTTAATCATACTTAATTAAGTTAATTATTCGATTTTATATGCATTTAAAAAATATGAATGAAAAAGATCTTCAGGGTTAAGGCATTCTATAAATTTTCTTAAACACATGTTTTCCTTGATTTTTATCCAGTTTTATTAATTACCACTAATACAAAAGGGGGCTGTATAACATAATCGTCCCCGCTATGCATATATATGCGCATACTCAATCCCGCAAATATAATGGATATTATGTATATTTATGTAATGTATAATAACCCGATTATAATTTGTGTGCGTGTGTGTGTGACACATTGTGATTGCTTATAACAGATGGATGACTTTGCCTTACCACCAATGGAGTCGGCATGTTTGTTAAACGACAAGGACTTGGTTAGGTGTGTGTTGTGTTATTAGGGGGGGAGGGGGAATGTAACATATACATTGTGTTTTATGTGTGCAACATTACATACGCATTGGATATAATTGAAGTATGAGAGATGTCTGACATATACATTGTCGTGCACATTATATATATATATATATATTAATATATATATATATATATATATATATATATATATGTGTGTGTGTGTGTGTGTGTGTGTGTGTGTTGTGTGTGTGTGTGTGGCTGTGTGGCTGTGTGCTTATGTAAAGGTAAAGAAGGCGATTTCTGTGTGCATATATATGGACGCATGTATAAATCCGCATCATGCTAATTCTACATTGTATATAAACGAATATATATATAGTATCTATGTCACGAACCCCAATATGTTTTATAATGTATTACAAACACACAGCTAATATCTTATGCTTTTATATTTTAAACTTTTGTATATATATGCATAACACACACACACACACACAGAGCTAAGTAGGAATGTGTGCCTGCAGTGTGAAGCCGATAGGGATGCCTATGAAACCCTCTGTGCAATGGGGTCATTTAACGAAGGCACAGGTTGACGTTGTTAAAGAGCTTCGTGCACTTGAGGAATTCGAGAAGGAATCTGGTGGCTACAAAGTGAAAGCGAGGACCTTGTAGCTAATGTGTCCAATAGCACCGAATTCTCACTCCAAGACATCCGAAGGCCTGTGTGTGTACAATGCTGAATACTTAGTACTACATTATAACTATTACATACATACATAGTGTATTTCTTATATAACAATGTCCTACGTTGTATTAATCCCATTAGCGTATAGTATACTATATATTTACATACATACCACATGCATATATACATATAATTTATCTTTACATGTAAAATTATTTATAATTAATGCATTTGCAGGCTAAAGAAATATTTAGTGGAGCCATCACCGAGGACTTTGAAAAGGAAGAAATCTACCGAAGATGGAAGACGCAAGAATAAGAAGATCAAAACCAGGTAGCATAGTAGTTGCTATATACATATATAAGATTATAATTTCTTTTGTCATCTTCACATTCCAGAACTTGTCACCTCACCAGGCAAGTCTCGGGTTCAATACTCGCCTGTGAATGTGTGTGTGTGTGTGTGTGTGTGTGTGTGTGTGTGTGTGTGTGTGTGTGTGTGTGTGTGCATAGCATGTGAGTAATGCATTAGATAGATCATAACCTAGTGGACCACATATCTAACGAATTAGCATGTGTATTCTACAGTATGCTTGTATAAAATTATTATATGACAATGATGTTCTATGCTACAATATAATAGTCTCTACACACACACACACACACAGAGCATAAGCTTATGGTGTGTTGCGTATCCGTACGTATGCCATGATTCTAAATTGCAAATACAGAAATCTTGCACAGAGACCTGATGGAAAATTAAAAGATGGAACTGTGAGCAGCAAGAAAAAGAAGCAACAGCAGAAAGAAGATTCTGAGCAGTCTGAAGAAGAATGCGGGTAGGTTATATGTGTGTGTGTGTGTGTGTGTGTGTGTGTGTGTGTGAGGTACTATGTAGACACACAATGTGTATATTGTGTATTCATAATTTATCCGCTTATACTCTCTTACTCTCTCTCCGTGTTATTTTAACGTATGAGAATGCAGGAAACATGCTCAAAAACTTGCTGAGAAGACAAAGGAGCAGGATGATTCGGATGAATCTGAACAATCTGAAGACGAGGAATGCAGGTAATTTGTTTGTACCGTGTGTGTTCTATTAATATTCTTTTCTTCTTTATTGATTTCAGAGCTACTACTGAAAAATTGAATGAGAAGGTTCTAATAATAGTAAGTACACGTTGTATACATACACAAAAAGATATGTACACCTATGTATGCTCGTACAGTGATATAACTAAATAGAACTGTCAGAAGCAGGACGTTGTTGAGAAAACAGAAGAAGAACAAGGACCAAAGGTGAGAACACACACACACACATTTTATAACATGTATATACTTACGTTCTATTGTGTATATTTATAACTTTTGTAATTCAGCGAGTGAGTAGGAGTGCAAGGAGAAAGAAAGCGAAGCGTGCATGGGCCAAAGCAAACAAGAATGCAACAGTAAGCTTGTGACTAATTACTAATTCATATTCAGTTATTTATATTGATATTATTTGACATTAACAGTGTTAAACTTATTACATATAATAAATTTTGTTTAAATCAAAGACAGATCACGGTAATCCTGGCTTAAGTGCTAACCAGAAGGAGATTACAACTAAGCCGACGCGTGATGATAATCAACATCAATCAGTGACTGTAGCTCCTGGGCATATTCGATTTGGACCTCTTGATTCTGGTATATTCACATATAACATATATACACGTCCATGTCCTTGTGTATAGACGATGGTATATTATAATTATCCCATTTTTTATATACAGAACTATGTTTACATATATGTGTATATACCCTATAATATGCCATGGACGGCCCTTTGCATCAATTAACACTTGTACCAACACAATGCACATGCACATGCACGTGTATTTACAAGTTTTTTGATGTCTGCAGACGAAGAGATCACAATCGCAAGAAATGTAGCTACGGTAAGCTCATATAAGACAAATGTCAGAGCCATAAATATACACGCAGTTAGATATATATTATCTGTACGCGTATATATACGTACATATATGAATGAACCTTAAATTTGCAGCCTGCGCTAAACTTTGCCAGTGGACTTAAAAGCAAAAAACAGGGGCAAAACTGGGGACAACAGAAGCGTTCAGGAAGACAGGAATGTGCACAAAATGTGAGTACACACACAGACACACATCATTCAAGTGTAAATAATGTGTACATGCATATATAGGAAAATGCGTTGGAGAATGGAAACGTAGAAAACGAAGATAAGCGAATGCAAGAGAATGAAAAGGTCAATATTGACTTTAACACTTATCCTTACCTTCAAGGCACGCCCAAGGTGTGTGTGTGTGTGTGTGTGTGTGAGAGAGAGAGAGAGAGAGAGAGTTTCTAATGTTTATATTTCTTAAACATTAGATAAAGTTATTTGTCACTAAGCCAAATATATTCTTATATGCTTTTAGGAGTCTCTCTCGTTATATACACATCCATATTTGTATATATGAATTTGTACGTACAGCTAAATATGACTGTGCTTATGCAGAAAGGAGATATTCTTGCTTACAAGTTGCTTGAGCTATCTTCGAATCTAACTCCAGAAGTGTCATCTTTCAGAGTATATAATATATATTATATATATATATATATATACACTAGTTTGATGAACGTCGTGTTTGTTCATTAGGTGGGGAAAGTAATAAGTTTTGATGTTGTGTCAAAGCTCATTAAACTCGCACCTGTGGCAAACTATCCAATTGAGAAAATAAACGAGGAATATCCTGATTCTTATCAGGAAGATGGCTCTTTGGAGGTCAGATATTATAATAATATTTTAGTATTAATTTGTATAATATATTGAGTACTATAATGATAATATATGTGTGTGTGTGTGTGTGTGTGTGTGTGTGTTATAACATGTTTAGGATATATATATATACACTTCACCAAATATATTTAATAAATATCGAGTGGGTGTGTGCGTGTGTGTGTGTTTGAGAGAGGGGAGATACAATCAGTTCAAAACGCTTAATTTAGATTATATCAAATATATACATAGAAAATTTGAAAGTATATACTCATTAGCACTAACTAATTTTATTTGCAATTTGATAGGTGGATTTTCCATCGCTTCTGGACGTCCACGTTGTGGAATATGCTGATAATAACGATATAAATGCAGAAATTTCAATTAATGGTAATTAGTATTGTTCTAAATTAATTTTAATATAAATTATTTTTATAATTTGTAGAAGCTAATGGTTCTTCAACAAAGAGCAAGGAGAAAACGAATGATTCCGGTATGTATATTAATTATACTTGTATATACGATATAATTGTTTAAATATAGTTATGTTAATATTAATATACTATTAACCTTATGTTGTTTTTTTCTAAGAAAGGGCACACATAAATGGGGATATTCCTGGGAAAATGCCGGCGAATATGCCATTGTCAAAGCTGACAGGTGGCATTTGAAGTCTATGAGAGCTGCTGCGTTAGGCCCAACCTTGGCGAGACTACGAGCTCAAAATTCCGGTTTGTAATTAATTTATTTATTAAATAATTATATATTTTATCTTAGTGTTATTTATTTGTATAATTCAATACGGATACTTTTGTTGTTTATAAGCTATGTCTGAGTTAGATATATGTTATATAGAGAGAGAGAGTTCACAGTTAGAAGAGACAAATGTGTTTATATGGATATGATTATATATATAAATTTATATAGAGAGAGTTCACAGTTAGACGAGACAAAGGTATATGTATATTCATATGTATTATATATATAAAGTTCATACTAATGTGTTTTATAAAAATTAATATTTCTTCAATAAAACTATGCATTATTTGATTTCTATATAAGTTCAGTTTATATGCACACATACGTATACAAGTGTATACATACATGACATGTATATACACAGCGTACACCTCTGAAGAATTAAACCGTGGACTTAATGAATGATTACATAATATAAAGAATAGTGAAAGTTGTATGTAAGAGAATACTTATTAATTATTGGTAAATGTATTTATCTTTATACATGTATGTATAGCTGCTATGTATAATACATATGCTTTAAATTATATATACACCTCTGTTTCTGTCTCTACATATAACACACACGCACACACAGACACACACACATATTTCAGAATCATATACATTTTGTATTTAAATTATAAAATGATTTCATTAAAAGAATAATATTCAATTTGTAATTCTAGATAAGACGTTTTAAATTTATATACAATGTATATATGTGTATACACACACACACACACACAGCATTACATATTTTATTAACTATGAATATTTTTTTTGAAATTTTAATTAAAATTTATACTCGAAATTTGCACTTTACAAATATTTGCGGTATTTTTAATACATTTTTAAATTGTGCTAATTTATTAATATTAAGTATATAATAATTAAATGATCTTTAACTAGGGTTAGGGTTTAGTTTTGGAGGAGAAGAAATGGGGAAATTTAACACATATATGAAGACGGTGATGCTTAACGAGCCTGTGCTTGTCATCAGCGCCATTGTAGGATCTATTGGTAAGCTCTCTTTCATTTCCCAATAATCCCCTTTATCTCTCTCGTATCCCAAATCCAAAAATGTAGGCTCAATTTACGTAATCCAACCTACACACATATTAATTGTGTGTATGTTATATATTTCTCTCCAACACACATAACACATATGGAATTATTATATAATGTGTATTATGGTAACTGTTCTATCGTTAACTTATTATAAGTTAAATTATATATCAAGAACCTCACATCTTTCGACACAATACATACATATAAGTCTTTTTATTAACTTACAAATAGGCATTATTTAGTTTATGCACATATATTGTGTATTATACACGGTTGACTGTTCCCCGGTAAGACGTGTGTGTGTGTGTGTGTGCGCGCGCGCGCGCGTGCGTTGTATATGTACTTATTTGAGCATTTACCTTTATGACTAGAAATTTATGATATATATGAGATAAGTACTACATAGTTATAAATTTATATGCACAGACATCATAGATAAGAGAAGCTATATGTGTGTGTGTGTGTGTGTTGTGTATTATACACGGTTGACTGTTCTCCGGTAAGACATCTGTGTGTGTGTGTGTCTTATACATGTACTTATTTGAGCATTACCTTTATGACTAGAAGTTTATGATATATATGAGATAAGTACTACATAATTATAAATTTATATGCACAGACATCATAGATAAGAGAAGCTCTCTCTCTCTCTCTCCTCTATATATATATATATATATATATATATGTATTATACGCGGTTGACTATTCCCCTGTAAGACATCTGTGTGTGACTAGAAGTTTATGATATATATGAGATAAGTACTACATAGTTATAAATTTATATGCATAGACATCATTAGATAAGGGAAGCTATATATATAGATATATATAGTGTGTATTATACATGGTGGACTGTTCCCGGTAAGACGTATATGTGTGTGTGTGTGTCTTATACATGTACTTATTTGAGCATTACCTTTATGACTAGAAGTTTATGATATATATGAGATAAGTACTACATAGTTATAAATTTATATGCACAGACATCATAGATAAGAGAAGCTATATATATATATATATATATATATAAAATGGTAGTCACAGTATACACACACTCTCTTATATATTTACTATGTGTACAGGGTTGATCTTGCCACTGGTTGTGCCCCAATAAGGAATGCCATGTCCAAGTCTGACCAGCCTCCTCCTCCTAATCTCAAGAACGTGGTCTCTGGTATGACAGGCAAGCAAGTCGAACAATAGCGTATATAAACAAATTGCAAAACAAAAACATTTCATTCTTTTAAATTTTCGTATTTTAGTTAATAAACATTACATTTCATATTATATATATGTATATGTTTGCATATTCTAGTGTATGCTACGTATATGTATATCACTTTATGCACGTATATATACATGTGATTGGCGTGTGTGTATGTGTGTTTTTCCTTTATCGTGTACTATGAGGTCATATCACATGGTTTATTTTAGTAGTTTATTTTCCGTGAATGATGGGCATGGGGCTTTATGCTTTTTTTTAATTAATATTTATATTTATTTAGCATAATAAAATTGAGAGTATAATATGCTAAACAAAATGTGGATATTTGAATATTAAAACATATTTTGTATGCACTTATATATAGACGTAGAAATGTAAGTGAATGGGTATAACAATATAATGCATATCTCTACATGTATATGCGTACATACGGAACTATTTCAAATATGTACTAATGTGTGTGTGTGTGTGTGTGTGTACAATTTATCATTTGCTATATTAATATCTCATAACTTAGAATATGCTCTCTCGCTAGACCCTGAACAGCATAATGCAAGACATCACTAACGTGCGACACACACGCAGCTGTGTATACATATATCTACACACCTATAAAATGTATACACATGTATCCTCTTTGTATGTGTGTGTCTATATATGTATGTATGTATGTATTATGTTACTATGTTACAGTTTATCACATTTATATATTTTGAATGAAGTTAATATTATAAAACTCGTATTTAACACTCTCCGACTACTAATGGTCCGTAATTAATTTTGCATGGTTAACTGAAATTTTCAAAGATTAATAAAAATTTGAGAATATACTAATTTAAATTAATTAATAGTTTAATAGTTTAATTATTTAGAAAGTTTATAAATAGTAAATACAATATGTTTGTTTACTAGGGCAAACTTTAGTTTTGGAGGGAAGAGAATAGGGAAGTTTAACACATATGAAGAAGGCCGTGCTGCGATCTATTGGTAAGCTCCCATATCCCAAACTATCCCTCTATCTCTCTCATATCCCAAAATATCCCTCTATCTCTCTCATATCCCAATCCCCAAAATGTAGGCTCGAATTGTCCCAATTTCATGCAGTTCTTTCTCTCTTTATCTACTACCTACGTGTGTGTGTGTGTGTGTGTGTGGATGTTAAGTCATTCAGACTAGTGGTAAATCTTGCAATAATAACTATATGTATATATATTGAATCATTATATAATAAGTAAAATAGATTAATCTAGTAAAAATTTATGTATACATATGGTAATTCATATATATATAAATTCTCTGTTTTATTTGTTATATAAGTTAATATATCATGATTCAGAATATATAAAAATTGTAATAATGGTAATGATAACCTTTACATAGTCGTATATCGTCTTTAGCCTTTCGGCTCTATGTGTGTGTGTGTGTGTGTGTGTGTATTTCACACACACACGCACACAAAATCGTTCAATATTATATTTGTAGATCATAGATTATAGATAAGAGAATTATATATGATATGGTATACACATATAATATATATAAAGGGATAATATATTAATTATGGTATAATACACATATATAACAGGAATGCAAAAGAAGGGGTCATGGTGGATTGGATCTCTGTTGTCTCTGTTTGCTACAGTGCTGCTTGTTTTGCTACCTTCACCTTCTGGTACGAACTATTTTTTGTGTGTGTGTCTCTCTCTCTACACACACACACACACACACACACATATATGTGTGTGTGTGTGTGTGTGTGTGATATAATATATGTTGATTTGTTCCAGACATACACCAGCTCAGCAGAAACTCTACGAGCTCGTGTATGAGCCAGGTAGAGCTGAAGAATTTCATAAGGCCTTTACCTCTTCGATGTTCCTTCACGCCATAGATAAATATGAGAAAATCCATGCTTCTTGTTACAACCAAATAGACTTGACAAATGCTCTTCTTCATCCTGACCCAAGGTTGTGCGTGTGCGTGTGCGTGTGCGTGTGTGCGTGTGTGCGTGTGTGTGTGCGTGGTGAGAGAGAGAGAGAGAGAGAGAGAGAGAGAGATTTTCATATACATCTGATACATATACTCTACTAACACTTTGTACAGGAGCAAATGTAAGTACTTGGTGCACATAGAGACAGACGGCCTTGGAAACCGTATACTGACATTAGCATCGGCTTTTGTTTACTCTCTACTCACACATCGTGTACTGCTGGTAGACCCGAGAGGACACCTTGCAAGGCTTCTATGTGAGCCTTTTCGAAACTCGTCTTGGCTTCTCCCATCAGATTTCCCATACCATTACCTCTACAAGGCACAAGCACTCCGGACCAGTACTGTCAATGGTAACATTCTCCGTCTCCGATTTATAGACCAGCCGAGCAGCAGGTGCATGTGTGTGCGTGTGTGTGTGTCTGTGTGTGAGAGAGAGAGAGAACATAGTGGACATGTGTGATATGACACACAACATATCTTTGTACAGTAATAAGTTCTTTTGTCATGATACCCGTGCACAAGTAGAGAGTGTAAAATGGGTAGTATGGAGTGGTAACTTATACACCATTCCTCGGCTCTTTATGCTTCCCGAGTTTTGGAAGCCACTAATTAAGTTGTTCCCAGACCCATCTTTAACATTTGCTCATGTTGTGAGGTTCTTAGTTCTTCCTCAGGTATACACCTTCCACTTGTTATATCGTGTGTGTGTGTGTGTGTTAATGATGATTGAACAGGACCGCATCTGGGACACAATTGTTAGAGTTCGTGAAAGCTACTTCATGAAACCGGGAAGCAAACTAGGCTTGCAGATTCGTGTATTTGACAGAGGTGCTGGCATTTCCAATTATCCCACACATGAACTCGTTATGAAGTGCATGATTGGTATAGGAGTTTTACCATCTTTGGTGGATCATCCAATTGTAAGCTCTGTGTGTGCGCTCGTGCGTGTTTTACTTGCAATATGGTTAGTAGTTGTAAGTGCCTGTGGATTTGTATATACTCATACTCTCTCTCTCTCTCTCACACACACACACACACACACACGCACGCACGCACGCACACACACACACACACACACACGAGTTATATAGTTTGTTTTGCTTTACTATAAGGAACACCAAGTAAATTCTCAAAGAAGAATAGACGTGTTAGTAGCGTCTTTGGACAAGGGCTTTTACGAGGAGTTGAAGCGACGTTATTTAACTCAACCGACTTTGGATGGCACCACTGTGGCAGTTCATACATTTTCATATGACAATGTGCAAACTGAATCCCTGGAGCAAGCTGCAGATGTACATACTCTCTCTCTCTCTCTCTCTCTCTCTCTCTCTCTCTCACACACACCACACAACACACAACACACGCCTTGTACAGGCCCTTGCTGAGATGTGGCTACTTGGCATGAGTGACAACATTATTACAAGTGCTATGTCAACTTTTGGATATGTTGCACAAGGAATTACTGGTCGAAGGCCGTATATTCTTAACATACATGGGAATTGCAGTACTCAGGTTGTGTGTGTGGTGTGTGTGTGTGTGTGTGTCATAGGAAAATAGCTTACATATATGCATGTATTTTTTATTCTCAAGTGTGTATATGTGTGGTGTGTGTTAACACGTGTGCAATATAGGCTTGTGTGAAAGGTCAGTCGACGAGCCTTGCGATCACCAGCCTTTGTTTGTAGAGTGTGAGAAAGAGCAAAGGACCAAGGAGCATACTCATGGATTGAAGAACACGTCCGTGCATGTCAAGATACACCTCAGGCATTCAATTA
The DNA here is from genome assembly GCA_003024785.1 of Selaginella tamariscina. Classification (NCBI taxonomy): domain Eukaryota; kingdom Viridiplantae; phylum Streptophyta; class Lycopodiopsida; order Selaginellales; family Selaginellaceae; genus Selaginella; species Selaginella tamariscina. The sequence goes on from PUQB01000843.1 coordinate 34,855, forward strand.
GTCACCTGAGGTGCTTCAAGTTAAGAATACCAACACACACACACACTGTATGTATATGTATATTATAGTCTAGATTACATATATATTGAACATTAAACAAGTATAAACATGATGAGGAAGATTATTATTAACATGTTAGATGGTTGAACACCTTTGCCTTTTTTGTTGTTTTATTTATGAATTTATCAAGAAACATATTCAAAATTCTGAATAGGATTATGTTTTTAATTAAATAATGAGCTTCAAACTCAATAATATGTTCTTTAAAAATCTGTATGTGTGTGTGTGTGTGAACCTATCGTAGTTTTATATAAAGATACTTATATAGTTAAATTTATTTAATTTGTATAAATAACTTACACAATACATATAGTTAGTACATATATACACTATACACGTATGTGTGTGCACACACGTGTTTATTTAGACTAGTAACATAGTCAAACTTGTGTTTGTTTTTCCAAAGGAGGAGGTATGGAATTATCAATATAAGATGCATGTTTTTAGTATTTTAATCATGTATTCTTTTATACGATGTGCAAATGTAACAATTCTTAAGTAGAGGAGAGATAACATAAGATTGTATCATTATTTTATATTATGTGTTATTATGGACCTTAATAATTGGTTGAGAGCTGAGTGTTTACTAACCAAGAACAACAGAAGTCGTGAGGTGGATGTCCCCTATTCTTCGACACCTAGCAGGGGAGTCGTCGTATACCAGGCAAAAATGGAGGTACAAGTTATGTTGGAGCTGCCCCGACTTATGGGGGTCTTGCCATTGCTGGCATATGGATATCAGGAAAAAGGATTTCCAATGGTGGGATTACCTCGTTACACCCTGTTTCACGCCTCTGTCCTTCGACTTGAGTATGGAAGTTCTACTGGATGTGATAAGCTGTGGTAAGACACCTCATTACAACCTATTTCACACCACTGTTCTTCGAATCCTTTTCCTGATATCCATATGCCAACAATGGCACGGCCCTGAGGCATAGTTCATACCTCTTCTTGCAGACGAAGCTCCAGTTTCGCCGGGTATACGACGACTCCCCTGCTGGGCCGTCCAATGGCACAAGCCCTAACCTAAATGAGACGACGGCGGCGGGCTGGTGCAGAGGATAACAAGATTTCTGCGGCGGAGGAGGCCTGATGACGTGGACGTTCTGGTTGCGCGACGCGTGGCGAGCATTCTTAATGGCGCTATGCCTTTGCTTCTCAATATTGGCATTGGGCATTCAGCAAGACGCCCTCGCCTACGCATTGAATCCGCTACCTGGAAACAGATCAAGGCAGTGGAGACTCAATGTAATCAAGCGCAAGCTGGACGAGATTGGCGCGCCATGATTTGGAGTTGAAGAGCATGGGTTTGGCTCAATCCCATTCTGATATAATCAAGCGGAAGCTGGACGAGATTGGCGCGCCATGATTTGGAGTTGAAGAGCATGGGTTTGGCTCAATCCCATTCTGATATAATCAAGCGGAAGCTGGACGAGATTGGCGTGCAGTTGTCGCTCATGGATTCACGTGGAGAGCGCCATGATGAATCAAATATGTTCCCAGTCAAACAGATTATTCGGCCAGTGAGGTTAGATTGGGTGGAGTCCCATTCCATTTTCGACATCGATGTGACGGACCAGGTGAAAAGTCTGCTACAGAAAATCGTGGGTTTTCAACGTAAGGAGAGGAAGAGGCTACTGAAGGTTAGGGGAAGCCGAAGCAGAGCAAAGGAACGCATGGAGGGCCGTTTCAAGGGGGAGGGGGTGGTGGGCAAGCTGCTGCAATTTGCTACAGGGCTGAGGACACTCACAGGTGTGGTGTTGCTAATGTTGCTGTCCGTTCAGACTTGGCTTACTTCGATGGTTTATCTGTCGGTCGACACTTTCTGTCGTGGTTATTCCAGCAGAGTTGAAGGAAAACCTTGACCTGGCCAGTGCACTAGCCAAGGCAATTGGGAGCTGATTTCCAGGCTCAGGGACATTCTCACACTTTGCGTATGGGTATATAGCTGACGGGGAAAAGGTATGGAACATGTTTCGTGCACCGGGTGGCTGAAGCTGGACTTTAGCCCCACATCTGCTGGGCTACATATGCTTTTGAAGCTGCTATATTCCCATCGAGAACTTCACGGGTATATGCCCTTCCGGACAAGCAAACTTCCTCGAGATGGATTTCCGAATAGCAAGGGAGTTGTCATAAAAATAGAGGCGCAGGAGGTTGTCGTCAAAATAAGGAGGTACGAGCTATGTTGGAGCTGCCCCAGGATATTGGGGTCATGCCATGGATATCAGGAAAAGGATTTCGAAGGGCAGGACTACCTCATTACACCCTGTTTCACACCTGTCTGAAACACCTCTTCGACTTGAGTATGGAAGTTCTATTGGATGTGATAAGCCGGATTGGTCTACGAACTTGGGAAAGCACAAGGCATTTCACAGAGACATCTCGTATGGCAACATCGTCTACGTATGAAACCCTTTCAAGGCATATTCAATTGACTTTGGGATTTGCTTCAACACTTATGATGTTCATGTCTTATCAGTACAATCTTGTAGTGTATTGGTAGGATACAAGCGTTCTGTTTCTATGGAATTGAAGAGCTTTTTCTATATGTTTATCTACATTTTGTAAAAGGCCGAGTTCACTAGAAGAATTACAAGCCTATTATTGGATGAACGATTTGTTAGAGTTGGTGTTAAAGAGGTGTAAGGATGATGGTTTCTGGATAGTTTGGTATCACAAAGATGTAAAGATATTACTTATGAAGAATTTATAAGGATTGCCTCCAACTTGCTTAAATTCAAAATGTTGACTAGTATCTTCTACTTTCTGTTTTCTCCACATAGAGGGTCTAAGTAACCCAGAGCAATAGATGTCACTGAGTGGGAAGTCCGTTTAGGGCCATTGAGATAGTGTAGCACACGGAAATAAGTTAGATGTAGGGGATGTATGACAACAATTGGACTTTGATAGCCATGTCGTTTAATAGAAGGTCCACCTGGTTATATATTTAACTCGTTAGGAATGTTTTTTCCAATGTAGCTGTATATATAGACTATGCTAATATCAATGTTATCATATAAAAGAAGCACGTGAAAATAAAACATTCACCCGGCACACTTTGAATATGAAGATACTTAAAAAATAAATATGCACGCACACGTATGGCACACGCGTGGATCCAAAGGTATATAAGAATCTACACAGTATGAACTATCCTAGGTTATAGGTACGGGCTTCTCTTCGTTTAATTACTCCGTTTCCTAAGTTAAATCGTTCTTAAAATGGACTTGTACATTCCCATCGATGTTGTACTCTACATTATGTCCAAGCAGAGCGATTTCCTTGTCAGGTATTCCAAAATATCCCTTTTTTTTTTTCATCGTATGCTATTGATGTATATATACATATATGCAGTTCCACATGTACTTGATATTATTCCATCCTTAGGGTTTGATGTAGCAAAATCTCACCTCCCTGTTTAATGATCAATTATGATTTACTAACATATAAAACAGATGAAATAGTTGTAATTAACTAGTGAATTTTGCTAGGGTGGCAGCGTCTTCCGTCTGTAGGGAATGGAGAATTGCTAGCAAGTAAGTCTGTAAAGGCTCAATTCTTTGTCCCTTATGCATGTGTCTTAACGTGTGTGTGTAGAGGTTCAAAAAATGCATAAAAAGTTTTCTTCTCTCTCACTATATATCCAGGAATTTAAATCTCTAATCCACATTAGCATGCAAGATGTACTCTCTTGTAAGGTACATGATATGGAAGAGCCCTTGTGAGTGTGGAATTCAAGCTGTTCTAAAGATGCTAGAGACTTTTACAAATTTAATCTCTCTATCAATGTTAGGGACACCTAAGGAACTACAATCTTCTATTCTAGATCCTACTCACAGCTATTCGTCGAGGCTACGATCACTTACGCTCAAGGTCATAGGTGGATCTAGATATAGAGTACAAGAATTAGCAACATGGCTACCATTTTATATTGCCATCCTCAACTGCAGTAGTCTAGAATATCTGGAGCTTGAGTTTTCAGAGTGGCAAGCTAGAAAAACATGGTTTCTTCAACTGGGGTATGGAGGTTCCACAGGTTCTCCCGAACAACAGTATCAAAACATGCATTCTACGTAGAGCTCCTTTCACACATCCTGCTTATATAAAGTTCACATCTGGGTGCAATAGACTTGAAGTTCTTGAGATACACAGTAGAGCAGATGGCACGAAGGGTTATCCTGGGCACAATTGTATCGCCATTTATGTTAGTTGCTTAAAAGAGTTCACCTTAGTCGGACCTCAATACTACTCTGTGTATTTCCAAGATACTTTTGCATTGCAAACCCTGACTCTAAGGCGCATAAATGTCCAACGCAACACAATTCTCTTCAATACTCACTTTCCTGTATTGAGAGCCTTGGAGATATCACATGGCACATGGAAGGACTCATTAATTCCTCTTCTTTTGCGAATGCACCCAACCTTGTGAAGTTGTGCATGCGACCTAACTTCATCCTTTGCACATGCGATGGATCCATATCACGTGTGGATATCCAAGAGAACATGTACTCTGCACTAAGATCGTTGAGAAGTCTTGAGCATTTGGAAGTAGGAAAGGAGTTTCTTAAGGTACATTATAGTTTTAAAATATAAACATTAAGGTTTAATATGGTGTAGATCCCTAATATTTCGGCAGTATCTACCGGCAGAGGGATGATAAGGGGCTCGTTGAAGATGGTTGTTGTGCATATAGATGAAGGTTTAAGTCGTGCTTGCATTGATAGGCTCTCTACTTTCTTTTATGGAGCAGTGCTAAAGCTTGCCCCAGTTTCAAAGTTTCAGCTCAGACATCTTCTTCTTGCAAGCCTTATATCTCAAGGCAACCAGGGTGTATGCAACCCCAAGAATGTTTTAGGAACGGATCCAGATGTAGATAAGATTCGGTGCAAGTTCCTTAGTCGGCATAAGATAGTGTATGAAGAGGGGAACGAAGACGACAACCAAGCGAATGAGGACAACAATTGAGGCAAACCAAGAGGACGAACAAGATGAGGAGGAGGACGAGGATGAACATGATGAAGAAATTATTATTAAAATGATTAAATGGTTGAGCACCTTCGCTCTTTTGCTATTTTATTACAAATTCATCCAAAAGCATATTCGAATTTTTTAATAGGATTATGTTTATTTTAAATAATGAGCTTCAATCTCAATAATATGTTCTTTAAAAATCTAAATGTATATGTGTGTGTTATAGCCTATGTAGATTCTCTTTATGAGATCAATTAAATAACATCATATGTAGGTCAACTTCTTTCAAGAAAATTAATTTTAATATATCTAAGTAGAATTATTCTTAATTTCTATGTGACCATGATACTTTTCTTATGCAAACCCTATTATGAGATATTTGAACCTGGTGTGTGTGTGTGATATAAACATTACCATATTAATATATATATAATATATATATGCACTAGTATATATATAATACATAGCTTCAAGACATGAACACGAATACGACATTCAATTTTTTAAATACAAACATGAAACATAGAATGAACACGGATAAAAAGACAAATATTCTATAGAGTATTCTATTCATCATTCATCTCGTTTAGAAGCTCTTCATCACATTATGATCATCTTCATTTTCTTCAATAGCTTCAATATCAATGTCATTAATCTGAGGAATACTTCCTGCATGGCTCAATCCCACGAACTTGTCGTAGGAAGTGTGGTTGGCTATCAACTTGGTATTAGTCCTCGGTGCAAAGCTGATTTTTTATAGTTGACCTCTATTGATAATTAGCATTTCTAAATATGTGTTTCAATCTTAGAAACCTCCCTAGATTTTTCATGTCTTTTCCCCTGAAACTCTAGATCAAGCATGTATGCTGCAGAGTGAAAGGTGTTATGATAATCCCACCACTTATTTGAATTAGTTGGTTCACCTCGTCGTACATAAGATCATCTCACTCATCTAATCCATCCCCTTGTAGACCTTCTCAATCACAAGCACGTCTCCATCAATCATTCGTAACAAATACATCACCCTCCTCTAAACAACAAGCATGTGTTCAACCTCATCCCATTATCCTTTCTCGGCATTTATCCTCGACTCTGGCCTTGCATTGTAAGTGTCATTCACAAACATCTGCTATAGCTTTGACTTTAGCTCCACCAATCTCTTCATCATAAGAAAATTTTTGCCGAATCGTGTTTCATTGAACTTCAACACTCGTTGTGAAGAGAAGGATGCTAAAATTGCCACTATAGTAAATGGTTCTGAAGGAAGCCAACAAGAGCCTTCCCCTCATCTAGAAGCCCAACCATCCATGGTACTTTGCAAAATCCTTGAGAACATTGTTCAAATAATGAACAAAGTAAGAAGCCCACACAATCTTTGGCCTCCTTGCCTCTAGAATCTTGGTAGCAGCCCTATTTAAAGCCTCGCCATCCGTGACAACAAGAAGAATATTCTCTTCTCCGACAATCTCGATACCTCTCTCCCATGTTGCGAAGACATTATCGACAATCTTCTTGCTAGAAGATATATCAATGGCCTTAAGGAAAGTCAAATGTTCTCTACTATATGCCATGATATGCCAATTCTTTGTGTTGTTCTATGCATCAGCAACAAGAGTAACCCCATAATTTTCCAGCGTGCCTTCACCTTGGCAAGTTGAACTTTGAGATTGGCTTTTTCTACTTGCAACAATTGCTCTCACAATGCCGTCTCTGTTGGAGGGTCGTAGGGAATCCCATGCCTCACAATTTGTTACACCATCTCCTTGAAATGATGAGAACGAGCTTTCACAAAAGGTATGTGCTCGTTCTAGAAACATCGTTCTATAGCTATATCCATTACTTCATTCCTTTTCGAATCAAGGGAATCCCTAATTCCCTGCTGTCATACCAAAAAACATGGAAATCCCTTCTGTAGAATTGTTGCCTAGTGTAGAACTCTTGGAAGTAACAAAATTCTCACCTCCATTGTTTTGGACACCTTCAACACATGTAGAAACTACTCATTTCTTATTCTAATGTCTTCTAGCCAAAACTTAGTCATCAATGGTTTTAACCATCTCCTTGAGTTGTTGTCTCTTCTTTGTCGAAATGACATTGCAATTTAAGATGTCATAACCATCTTCCCATGTGAGATGCCCCGTAACACATTCTGCACTTGAAACCTTGTCTCTCAATGAACACCACTTACAAGACTAGCGTCGATGCCCACTACAATAGGTTGTTTGATTGCCAAGGATCACCTCTTCCCACCAACGAGATGATAGATGTCACCCCGTTGATGCAGTCCTCTAGCTCCAGCTCCCATATGTCATCACCCAATATTTTCCAACCCTACCTCCAAAATTTGACACACAATCGCTCGAGGACGACAATGCAAACACCCTGCTACTATTACTGCTCCAAGCGCGTGCACACTACAATCCCCAAGCCGCCATAGCATTGCCCAACCCTAAGCGGCAACCCCTCTCCTCCCCAAGAAAGAATCGTGTTCACTCAAAGCTCACGTGAGGGTTTTCTTTTTAGGGTGAACATGGTCAACCAATCCATGGTAACATGGTGTTTGATCGTATTTCAAATCATGTTTTGGACCATTGACCGGGTCAATGCAAATGGACCATGTTAACACGGCTCCCAACTGTGTTTGCAGGACCATGCCAACACGCTGTGGTCCACGACGTGTTTTGGAGCTATGATATAATAATGTATGTGTGTGTATATATCAACATTATCATAGGGTATGATATTATATATATATAATATATATATATATATATATAAGTATCTCTATCTTTTAATGAAGGTTATAAGTATGCATTTCAAAGTATCTTAGAATTACATTATCTCAAGGAAGTAATAATAGCATACATGTCTTTTTCGTGAGTAGGCCATCGAATTTGTGCAGCATCTAACTTCTTCAAGAAAAAGGATACCGAATGTTTTTTTTGTTGCAATACACCACTAATTACAAAGTCGAAAGCGTCACACTCTACCTCAAATGAATCTTCGCAACTGCAAAACTGGTTCAAAAGAGATAGCTTCTTTGAGTTTAACGAATGCTCGGTACTCTTGAGTCCACTGCCATGGAATGTTCTTCGTGAGATTTATCAATGGTGTTGTTATCTTTGATTAATCTTTTATGAATATATGGTAATACCCTGTCAGACCAAGAAATGATCTAATTTTATGCATATTTTTCAACGTGACCACTCGATAATAGCTTCAATTTTTTTGGATATATGACAACCTTCCCAATTGAGATCAAGTGTCTCAAGAAGTCTATTTTGGTTTGACCAAATGCGCACTTGCTTTCCTTAACATACAACTGGTTCTCCCTCAATATTTGAAACACCTTTTCCAAGTGTTATACATGTTTCTTAATTGTTGAACTGACAATATACACCATTATGATTCATCTAAATAGTCTCTAAACACATCATCCATCATTGTGCAAAAAGTTGTTAGAGCATTGCACAACCCAAATAGCAAGACTAGAAACTCAAATAATTCATAACGCGTTCAAAAGCTGTCTTCTCAATGTCATTCTCTGCTACTTGAATACGATGGTACCCAGATCTCAAGTTTATTCTTGAAATATACTTTGTTTTCAATAGCTTATCAAACAAGTCATCCACTCGCAGAAGAAGATACTTATTTTTTATAATTATTGCATTCAGCACTCAATAATCCACACACATTCACATTATATCATCTTTTTTCATTACAAACAGGTTTAATACATCATATGGGAATTGACTAGGTCGAATATGTCCTCGACCAATCAATTCTATCAATTGTCTCTTCAGTTTCATCAACTCTTGAGGATTTAACAATAAGGAGCTCTAAATAGAAGAAACGAACTTGACAAAATCTCTATTATGTGATTCAGACCTCAACATGGAAGTAACTTCGGTGGTAAGTCTTCTGGCAACATGTCTTTAAACATGTTTAAAACTTCTAAAATAGGACTGGGAACAAGTTCTTAACCATCTCTTATCTTGACTTTACCAATATCTAAAATCATTATAAGAAATTCATGTTTCCGATGTCTAACCGCCTTATGCAACTAAGTTAAGGTAAGAAACATAGAATTCAAATCCTTATTAATTAGTGTTTCCATCCTGAGCATCATTTTTCTAATATTTTCTTTGTCCATTGCAAGTGTGATTTGATTATCCCTGGATCCCCTCATTTTCGACTACATGTTTATGAAATCGTTCATAGCCAACACAAAGTTGAACCCCATCATATTCAAGATAATTAAGTCTAGCTTAGCCTTCCAACTGTTAATTTCGACAGAAACTGCCTTTGCTATATTATTAATATTTTGAAAACCTTTATCAAAATTGATTTTTATTTCACTCATCTTTATTACATTCAAATTCAATCAACGAGTTGAACTAGTTAATATGAAGTTGTATGTTGCTCTAGTATCGATCATCATTTGGACTCAATCCCCTCATATCTTTCTTGTCAAATATAGCAAAGGGTTAGTTTCATCTTAAATAGCGACTAAGGCAAGTTGTGTCTGGCACAACATTACCTTTTCTGACCAGTTTTTTAGATCTCCAAATGTTTTAGGTTCAACAACTTCCTCTTTTACCATCACCTTGAAATGTCCTACTTGTTGTAATGGTGCCCAACATTCTTTAGCCAAATGACCATACTTACTGCAATTAAAACACTTTGGAGCTTCGCTTGCAGATTGCGAAAGAGCAGACTTTGGAGTCGGGCCCTTGACCTACTGAGGTGGTGGCAATGTTAACGATTTTCGAGATCTAATGGGTCTTGATGTGTCTGAAAATTTAGAATTGCCAACAAAAGGACTTGCACTTTAATTTGATGGTAACTGAGTTAATCATTTATCGACCCTTTTCCACCCAGATGTTAAAGAATAACTCTGTGGTTTAGGTTTTTGTTCTTCACCTTTATTGTACAAGTCTTCTAACAACATATCATAAGCAACCTTTTGAGCTACCTCTTGACATTCCCAATAACTTATTGGCTTGTACCTTAAAATCTCCCTTTGAATATTTCATTCAAGTTAACCATGAAGCAACTTCGAGTTTCATCATCGTTCATATTCAGGACTAAACACCGTACACTTTCAAAACAATAAGCATAGTCCATTGGGCTTTCCTACGGTCCTTGTCTACAAGTTGCCAAATCAACATGCATCCAACATATACTGCTTTTTGATCTTCTTTTTCATGGTTTCCAGATGTTTTAGTATCCACGTTCACCTTCAACAATTTGCCACCAAGTTTTAACTTCTCCTTTGAGAAACTGTTTGGCACACACAACCTTTTCTACCTTTCTCATGGAAGCAACCTTGAAATAACTTTCTATATTATACACCAGTCCTTTAGAACTTTATAGTCTTTTGAACTCATAAAATTGGAAAGTTTAATTGTCTTGAACTTACTCGGACCACTACCATTTTCATCTGTTAAAGAATCTGATCCAAAGAAACCTGATTCTAAATCATACTTTTCTTCTTTTTCTATGTGTTTGGTGGAGAACATTTGGTACTGTGGTAGTCACTAGAATCTGAACGACAACATTATTGATTTGATTGTTCAACCTTAAAACATTCTTTCAAAGTTTGTTTAGGGCATCCATCATTATTTCTCGTCAACCAAGCTGTGTCTAACCCTAGGGGGTCAACCTGTGTCAACTTTATCCATCTCCTCTTTTGAGCCTTTGCGACAACCCTCTTTGCCTCAGGCTCTGGTTATTTTCTCTTGCTTATCGTATTGAACCATAATTTTAACTAAAGAGAATATGCTTGGAATATTCCCAATACAAAGTTGGAAACACTTTGCAACACCCACACACATCAACTTAAATTAGCACAAGACTTTCGGACATACCTAAAATTTCACTCCGACTCATTGAGCAAGTGTTCTTTGAAGATTAATAACTCACACATGATCAAATTCTTTGTGCAAATACAGACATATCAACCAAAAATGATAAAATAAATCAAGAATTTAAAGTTATCTAAATACTAAAACACCTATGACTTTAGGCAGTCCTACAACCATAAAGAACTTGCTCTGGTATCAATTGTTAAAGTTTTACCTAGTGCCCATGAAGGCAGCTTGCTAGATGCCAACCCTATAATCCCTTTCTGAAAACCCACAAAATTTGGTAAAGTAACCCATGTTAGGAACCCATCTCCTAGGAACTCATATCCCCAGTTAGCCAAGTCCACAGTCGATGCTCACCTCATGCATCAGAACGCATGGCTAACCGAGATGCAAGTATCATTTCTAACTTGGCATGGATAAGGCAGCCAGAGCAAGACTTCATCCACTAGTCTTGCAGAACGTGAACTTGGGCAATCTTTTCCAGGTTTATGAGTGGGTTAACAAATCAAAGAATTGACTAACTTGACATACCCAGTCACAAGGGCGAAATCCTGCCAACGATAAGGGTAGGCTAACTCAAAAGTGGGATGTACCCTATCTTGTAGAAGTTAGGGTGGCATAACAGAGAGTTATGCCTTGACAACACAAGCTTAGCTTGCACTCGTAGGAGAATATATGAATTCTAAGAACTCTCACTACATACATACTCTACCTTATTTATGTGATAGAGTCCCCACCCCCCTTGTTTTCTAAATGAGTAAGTGGGTTGGCATGCAATGTTAGCCCTTAATGAAAAATGAGAAGACCTAATTTAATCTAAACCTAAACCTAACCTCGGGTTAGGACAACCCTATGTTAGGTCAGCCCTTTTACAAGCTATACTCTTGAGGAAACCTAATTAGGAATGTTAAACCAAGGAGAGTTTTCTAGAAAGTAAGTTTTAACTTTGCTTAGAATTTCTTGTAAATACTTAATGACACTCACCAGATACCCAAATGCATTAAGCGGACTTGTTTTCTACTACATCTAGGGCCCGTCAACATAGTACAATAAGTGACAACAATCAACCTTCAAAATAAAAGGTTGAGTCATAATAAAAACTATGACAATTAGGAAGGATGTTTGACTTCTACCCACCTTGGACAAGTCCACAACTGCAACTTTTCAACTTTTTAAAAGTGGAGTAATTAGTAAGCAAATTTGTGGCAAGATAATCTCACTGAGAAATTGAGTGAGTTAAATCCCACCAAGAAATTTTCTTACTTGGTATGGCGGTTGCCCAAGGTTTAGTCACATTTGTCATGTGTGTTGGAACTTCTCCCATATCTTGCTACTATAGTGATTGGTGTTGATAATGTTCCACTCCATAAATAATTTATGGTACGTTTAGTCATTAAAACCCAACTCTAGAAAAACTACTTGTTTTCTAATTGTCACAAAGCTGCATCGGTTGTGTCACCTACTCTTTGTAGATGCAGTTTGTTATGTGTGGTTGTTCCCAATGATGTAGTACCTCAATGGTGCTGACTTACTCTTTTGGTGCTTCATGAAGTTCTCTATCACCCACACCTCCCTACTCCATCTAGAATGTAAAGACACAACACCATGCTATGGGACAATGTACAAGTTCTCATCCCTCATTTTTTGCATGAGCTCGACGATGCAATAGTTAAACCTTGGGCATGTCAAAACTCAACCTTGCACTTTCAAATCTTGTCATCCAACATATTATCTTTGTGGCTATTGATGACTTGAGGTGACATTGGTGCTCGTGACAAAGCCACAAAACTTTTCCTTTCTTGGTGCCTTATACATATGTGATGTTGAAGATTGCATCATCTAGTGTCATTGAGATTTTCTTCATGTGAGTAGTTGTCAACACACATAGACCTAACTAAGATAAAAAAATCAGTACTAAAAAAGTGTGCTCCATTAGACATTTATGTGCCACACATCACACCCCAAAATAAGGGTGTCTAGGTTTTTAAATGGATTTTGCTGTCAAGTCACGATCCAGGAACTAGGAAGAGAACAGGATTCCAAGAACAGGAAGGCTTGACTCAGGAAGGACCGAGAGCAGGACAGGAATAGGAATAGGAACAGGACGGATCTAGGAGCAAGACAGGATCAGGATAGGATCAGCGCAGGACAAGACAGGAACAGACAGATCCGGAACAGGATCCAGAGCAGACAGGATCAGGAGGAAGGAAAGGAGCGAGACAGGAACAGGACAGAAACAAGACAAGACGAGATTGATCGTAGTAAGACTGGTGTTGATAGTAACTGATTGTACAACAATTAGGTCGGAGCTTTTATGCTCACAACTCCAAGAGCTAATCTAGGCATGAGCAAAAGTGGTTGCATGCATGCAAAAGTGATTGCATGCATGCAGAGGCTAAGATGAGTCCACATGTCCCTTATCCTCTAGGCATATCCTGTGGCATATCCTGTAGGAATATCCTGCAACCGAATCCTGTGTCCGGAATCCTGGTAGGAATATCCTGTAGGAAAGTCCTGCAACCCATATCCTGTATCCGGAATCCTGTAGGAAAGTCCTGCAACCCATGTCCTGTATCCGGAATCCTGTATTCTGTATCGGGTCGTGACAGCACCTCCTCCCTAAAGACGAGTTCCACGAGTCTTGGGACCTGGTTTAGCAGGATAATGCCGATGGAAGGCAGCAACCTTGGAAGAAGCATGGAGTAAGTTGGATGCAGGTTCCCAAGTGCGATCAGTAGGCATACCCTTTCCAATCCACCAAGTATTGGAGTTGGTGACGATGAAGACGAGAGTCAAGGATGGCTGCACTTCGTACTCAGGTTCAGTGTCAATGACCACAGGAGGGGGAGGAGAAGAAACACGACCGGGAAGAGAAGAAGGATGATACGGCTCCAACAAAGAGGTGTGAAACACAGGATGAAGTTTCACCGTGGATGGTAACTCGAGTCGGAAAGCTACAGGATTTACCTCCGCCACGATCCTATAAGGGCCCAATCGTTGAAAATCCAACTTAGAAGAAGGCCTGAATGTGTCCGACACGAGATCACCAATCTTGTATGCAGGTGCCGGCTGACGGTGAGCATCAGCATGATGCTTGTATCGTTCCTGTGCCTGAAGATGAACCTGGAGATCATCCTGTACCTGCCGAAGATGCTGACGATCCTGTACTGCAGGAGCGGAAGAAGGAGAAGCGGAGGAGCAAAGTCAAAACGTGGATGGTGGCCTGTAAGAGCAAAGAAAGGTGTCTGTCCTGTAGATGCGTGGATGGAGTTGTTGTAGGCAAACTCCGCCATTGGAAGGAGGTCCAACCAGTTGTCCTGCTGGTAACTGATGAAGCAACGAAGATACTGTTCTAAGGTCTGAATTGTGCGTTCGGACTGCCCATCGGTTTGTGGGTGATATCCTGAAGAAAGATCCGCTTTGACCTGTAGACTCCGAAGAAGCTCTCGCCAAAACTTGGACATGAATTGTGGACCTCGATCGGAAACAATGCTCTCAGGAAGACCATGATGTCGGAACACCTCGCGGATCACCAACTCGGCAGTTGTCTGACCTGTAGCTGTCTTGTTGCAGGGTAGGAAATGAGCCTGCTTGGTGAAACGGTCAACCACCACAAGAACTGCATCAAATCCACGAGAAGGAGGAAGATCTGTGAGGAAATCCATAGAAATGGATCTCCAAGGAGCAGACGGAACAGGAAGAGGACGAAGAAGACCAGAGGGTGCATGATGAGGCATCTTCGACCTGCTACAAGTGTCACAACTCCGTACAAACCTCTCCACAAAACCTCGCAACCCAGGCCACCAATAGTTGCGAGTCACCAACTCCACTGTCTTGGCCACACCAAAATGTCCTGTAGCCGGGGTATCATGACAATCCTGTACCACACGAGTCCTGGAAATACCAACAGGAACGTACAGGAGACCTTCCCGGTACAGGAGTCCATCCTGTATGGTGAAGGTTGTAGTCTGGACGGGAACTGGAGGAAGAGGAACTTGCAACGTCAGGATGAATGTGTGAGAACACATTCTTTGCCAAGTCGTCTGTAGCCAACTGCGAACGGACGTCCTGTAGGAGTGTTGAATTTGCTGGAGCCTGATGAACCTGCAGTGCCGCAAGCCGGAAACGATCAGGACCCAACAACACTTGCCTTTGACAGTCAAATGCAGGATCGCCCGGGCTTGGTGCAAGGTAAGAGCGCCTAGACAATGCGTCCGCCTTGCCATTCCGAAAGCCGGGCCTGTAGACGATGACGAAGTCAAAACGTGATAGGAACTCTGCCCCACCTAGCCTGTCGCCGACTGAGGACCGAGCCGTTTGAAAGTACTCCAGGTTCTTGTGATCCGTAAGAACTTGTACAGGATGTGCAGCACCTTCCAGGAAATGCCGCCACTCCTCAAACGAATCCACAATGGCCTTGAGTTCCTTGTCATGAATCTCGTAGTTGATCTCCGCCGACAGGAACTTACGAGAGTGAAAAGCTACAGGATGAAGCAACTTGTCCTCTCCAACTTGCGATAGGACGGATCCTACTGCAAAATCCGAGGCATCTGCTTCAATGAAGAAAGGATGAGAAGGGTCAGGATGTGCTAAAATCGGAGCTGTCGTGAAAACGTCCTTGAGTGTTGTGAACGCGTGTTCCGCCTTGTCGGACCAAGAGAAAAGTCCTGTGCGCTTGGTGAGTTCTGTGAGTGGAAGTACACGCTTGGAGAAGTCCTGTATGAACCGCCTGTAGAAGTTTGCAAAGCCAAGGAAACATTGTACATCTCGTACCGACTTGGGCCTCTCCCACTCCACGATGGTCTTCACCTTGTGCATGTCCATGGAAACGCCAGCAGGAGAGACGATGTAGCCCAAGAACTCCACCGAATCCCTATCGAAAAAACACTTCTCCAACTTCGCGTACAGGCCATGCTCGCGAAGCCGCTCTAAAACTAGTCGTACATGCTTGTCATGTGCCGCCTGGAAAATCAAGATGTCGTCGAGGTAGATCACCACAAACTGGTCCAAGAAGTCACGGAAAATGTCGTTCACCATGTGTTGGAACACAGCTGGGGCATTGGTAAGGCCGAAAGGCATTACCGTGTACTCAAAATGTCCATACCTTGTACGAAAGGCAGTCTTCCACTCATCGCCGGGACGAATCCGTACAAGGTTGTAGGCTCCTCGTAAGTCGATCTTCGTGAACACCTTTGCTCCTCGCAGCCGATCGAGAAGTTCCGGGATCAATGGCAACGGGTACCGATTCCGAATGGTGACTTGATTCAAACCCCTGTAGTCCACAACCAAACGTAAACTCCCATCCTTCTTCTTGACAAAGAAGATAGGAGCTCCTGCAGGGGACTTTGAGTGACGAATGAAGCCGGATGCCAAGTTGTCCTCGATGTACTGACGAAGAACCTCCAACTCTGTGGGTGACAATGCATAAATCGGTCCGAATGGTGGAGTCTTTCCTTCCGCAAGATCAATAGGACAGTCGTAGGACCTGTGAACAGGAAGAACTGCAGCCTTGTGCTTGTCAAAAATCCTTAAAGTCGTGGTACTTGGATGGTAGGGAAGAAGGAGGAGAAGGAGAAGGAGGAAAAAACAGGGGAGTCGGATACAGGAAAGGTAGAAGAGGACGTAGGAGTTACTTGAAAGGCAAAAGGTGGAAGGGCAGGATCAGTGGCGAGTTCATGCATGGTAGTTAAGAACTCGGAGAGGAGAAGGAGGGAGCTGTGACTGAAAAAGAGGAAGGATCTTGGGGGGGAACAGAAGGCAGGTAACAGAAAGAGCAGGATTGGAAAAACCTGTGTGGGTGTGAGATGTACAGGATTGGAAGAATCCTGTACAGGAGTCCGTGGTTGCGCAGAGTGGAAGCAAAGTGTGTGCGACGAATCAACAGGAGGTGGATCCTGTGAGGAGGGAACCTTCGACACTGATACAGGATTGGAAGAACCCTGTACAGGACACCGCAAACTTACAGGAGTGGAGAGAGCTGCGGATGTGCTGAGGAATGACATAGGAATCCTGAGAGGAGTCTTAACACTGTCGAGGGTCAGCAACAGCAGGAACACGGTCAATCCTGTAGCTTGTACTGCCTCAGATACTAAGGATGTATCTGCACACAGGAAGGTAAGATTGATCCTAGCGTTGGAGAGGAAAAACGTGAGCGCCTCCTAGACCTCCAGTCGATCTGCGGATTTGCAACAACGAACCATGGCATGCCCAAAATGATGGGAGTCGACCGAGTCTTGATCAAGTTGAAGGAAATTGAACAGTTGAATGTGCCATACCTGCAGGAGAGAGGTTCGGTAGCATGGGTAACTGCCCAGAAGCAATTAGACGCCCATCGGCCACCTCTACAGGAACTGCACGCTTCAACTTCACCACCGAAATGCCATGTTGAGTTGCAAACGTGTCATCCATGAAGCATGCATTTGCACCAGTGTCTAACAAGGCAAACTCCATGAGCTCTCGATTATTAAGATGAATGTGTACAGGAAACTTAAGTGATGGGATGGTATGAGCAGCACCAATGGAGCCTGCACCTACGTCCAACTTCGCGGCTCCTAGACGAAGTGGACATTGGAGTTTTCCGACTGAACTTCAGCTTCACTTCACGCGTCTTGAAGTTCCTGGCTTTAATAGGACAATCTGCCACCTTGTGTCCTGCTCCACCACAATACAAGCACAGGTTCTCACTGCGACGACGTTGCTTCTCAGCAGCGGAAAGAGAGCCACGCTTGGATTTCTCAACCTCCATAGGAACTACTCCAGAAGGTGGTGCAGGAACATGTACCACAGCTGCAGGATTGGTTTGCAGGAACTGTGACGGGATCTTTCCTGACGACGCTCGAACAAACGGTTGTTCGCAACGAACAGCTTGTTGCATGATCTCCGCTAATGTTTGGGCATCCGGTAACGTAAGGAGAAGGTCCTTCACGTCATCCCTCAACCCAAAACGGAAGTGTTCGATCAATGCAGTCTCGTCCCATGGAATGTTCGTGCAAAGTTGCTGAAATTCGGATGCATAGACGGAAGCTGGTCGGGATCCTTGAGTGAGCTTCCGTAACTTCGTGCATGCAGAACGGTACTTATCAGGATCTCCAAAACAGGCTTCAAAGGCAGCCACGAAACCTTCAAAGTCTTCCATCAATGGGTCGTCACGCTCCAGCAAGGGGGCAACCCAAGCCCGTGGAGATCCACTTAGTAAGGATGCCAAAAGACCCACCTTTTGAGCATCAGTCGAGTAGCGCCGTGGTTGCATACGGATCAAGAGCCGGATCTGATTCAGGAAACCTTGGAAATCGGCACGATTGCCACTGAACTTCTCTGGCATGCTAACCTTCGGCTCCGAAGAAAAGTTCGATGAAGAGGGAACCACCGATGCCTGGGAGAGAGCCTGCGCAGCAGCCTTGGAGGATGCATCAGCAGCTGCATGTGCCGCAGTTGGTGGAACCTTGCGGTCGGTGACCACTTGGCGCAAAGTGGCCAGCTCATGAAGTAACATTTGGTGCTCGCGTTGAAAGCGCTCAAAATCAGCCATGATCTAGGAAAGAAAAAGGAGGAAAATGAAGGAAAAGAATCAAGAAAGTAGCTAAGGAGAAATGAGAGCAGTTACTATCAAACTGTCAAGCCACGATCCAGGAACCAGGAGAGAACAGGATTCCAGACATGAAGGCTTGACTCAGGGAGGACCGAGAGCAGGACAGGAACTAGGAATAGGAACAGAGGATCTAGGAGCAAGACAGGATCAGGATAGGATCCGGGAGCAAGAGGAAAGCGCAGGACAAGATTCAGGAACAAGACAGAAGCAGACAGGATCCAGAGCAACAGGACCAGGAGCAGGACAGGAAACAGGAGCGAGACAGGAACAGGACAGGAAACAAGACAAGAACAAGACAAGACAGATTGATCGTAGTAAGACTGGTGTTGATAGTAACTGATTGTACAACAATTAGGTCGGAGCTTTTATGCTCACAACTCCAAGAGCTAATCTAGGCATGAGTGCTAAAAGTGGTTGCATGCATGCAAAAGTGACTGCATGCATGCAGAGGCTAAGATGAGTCCACATGTCCCTTATCCTCTAGGCATATCCTGTAGGAATATCCTGCAACCGTATCCTGTGTCCGGAATCCTGGTAGGAATATCCTGTAGGAAAGTCCTGCAACCCATATCCTGTATCCGGAATCCTGTAGGAAAGTCCTGCAACCCATATCCTGTATCCGGAATCCTGTATTCTGTATCGGGTCGTGACACTACCAACTTAAGCTTCACTTTTATGCACTTAGAAAAGCCTTCTCCAAAAGCTAGAAGTGAACTTGGAGTCCCTATCACTTACAATATCATCTGGAAATCTGTGGATAGGAAATACATGTTGTAAATACATCGTAGCCAACTTAGATGCATTCACATTCTTCCCCAAGGGAACTAACTTGACAAACTTTGTCAACCTGTCCACAATGACCACACCTGTTCATTCTGCCTCTATGTCCTTGGCAAATGGGTGACAAAGTCCATAGAGATACTGCCCCATCGCCTGTCTAGAATAGGGCAATGGTACTAATAGCCCACCTGGTTTCTCCCTGGGCACCTTTACTTGCTGACACTTGTCACAAATCCTGCAGTACTCTAGATATCAGCTTTCATATTCCTCAGTAGAACCTCCTCTTGATCAACTCATACGTTTTCCTTCCCCCAAAATGACTAGCCTCCGGGATCGTGATGAAAATATAGTACCTGGTTGATCAAATGGTCCACACGAGGAAGGTACACACGGCCATTGTAATACAAAACTCCATCCTGAAATGAGAATGGTGGCTCTAGCTGTCCTCTGAGCTCCTGCACCTCGGCGTCTTGTGCTTAAACATGTTGAACTATTTGGCTAAACTCATTGACCGTCCTTGTTAATGCATTACATAAGCGTGTTTGGAATTCTCCCACTACTGTGGCTCTCCTAACGCGTGACAAAGCATCTGCCACCACGTTAACCTTTCCTGCGCGATGCTTAATAGGAAATTCGCCAAACTCCATGAGCTTAATCATCCAGCGAGCTTGCCGAGAGTTTAACTCTTTTTGTGTGAACAGATACACCAAAGGCTTGTGATTTGTAAACACCTTGAAACTTGCACCGTAAAGGTAGTGCCTCCAAACTCGTAATGCATTAACAATAGCCAGTAGTTCTTGCTCATACGTTGAGTACCGTTGCTCTGCAGGATTCAAAGTACGATTTTCATAAGCAATAGGCCTTCCCTCTTGCATAAGTACAGCTCCAATGGCCACTCCACTTGCATCACACGATACCTCATAAGGCTTAGAGGGATCTGCAATACATAAAACTGGTGCACGTACTAAAGCTTGTTTCAAAGCTTGAAAACTGGCATAATCCTTGACATATCGATGGTAATAACCAGCCATGCCCAAGAAACTTCGTAACTCTTGTGCATTGCTAGGAACTGGCCATTGCTCCACCACTGCCACCTTTTGTGGATCAGTCTTCACTCCACTTGGCATCACAATGTGACCCAAATACTCCACTTCGCACTGAGTAAATGCACATTTGCTCTTCTTGCATAGAGCTTGTTCTCCTCAGCAATTGAAGAACTCTCCGTAAATGCTCCACATGCTCCTTCATATTCTTACTTTAAATAAGAATATCGTCGAGGAAGATCTCCACAAAGTCATGCAAGTAGTCACCAAACACCTCAGTCATTAACTGAGTAAATGTGGTTGGGGCATTTGTTAAGCTAAATGGCATAACAATGAACTCAAAATGCCCAAAGCTAGTGTTGAAAGCAGTTTTGTAGATATTTGCCTCCTTCACAGCAATCTGATGATACCCACTGCGCAAATCTATCTTAGTGAACACTCTGGCTCCACCGAGATGATCCATGATAGTATCCACACGTGGCATGGGCATCCTATCCTTGACTGTTTGCTTATTGAGAGCTCTGTAGTATATGCACATCCTCATGGTGCCATCCTTTTCCTAACAAGCAATACTGGTGCACCAAATGGAGACTTGCTAGGTTGTATGAAGCCATATTCCAATAGCTCCATCACTTGTCTCTTAACCTCTTGCTCCTCAGCATGGCTCAGTCGGAACGGCTTACGGTAAATGGCTTTCATACCCTGTTCTAACACAATCTCATGCTCCACACCTCTTGCAGGTGGTAAGCCATGAGGTAGTCGGGACAACAAATTCCTCAAGGACAACTTACACAGCAGCTTTGCCCAAGGCGACATTAGAAGAATCTAACTCATGTATATACATCAGAAAGACTTGATCTTCTTTATTACGGAGATATTTTTTCAAAGACATAGTAGAAAGATACTTGTTTGGATACTCAAGCCTTGTTCTAAACCAAGTGTCTTTCACTCCACTGTACTCAAGCTTCACTCACTTGATGCTCCACTTGATCTCAGGATCCACACGCTCCAGCCAACTCATCCCAAGGATGAGGTCCACATGTGCTAGCTCCGCAAGAAAGAACATCTCACCAGCTGCGTTTTGCCAACCATTAGTTGTAACTCTCCCACAACAGCATTCCAGCTCTGTGTGACAGTAGCTAAGCCCTAATCTCGTATTGAGGCACAGTCTTCATGGGCAAGCTACACTCCTGCACTAACTTTGCTGATACAAAGTTATCGCTACTTTCGCTATCCAAGAGGATTCGCACTGGATGTTCACCAAGTCGTCCCTCCACCACAATAGCATGTGTGTGTGGCTCCTCCCATGCCATGCAGTTTACCTATCGAGTAAGAACAGACAGAAATTTACCTCGTGGCTTAGAACTATCTCTCTTGTGTTCCTCTCCACGCTCCATCTCCTAAAACTTCTTAGGTGTCTCCTTGTCCTTGTCACCATTGAAACCCTTGCCCTTGGGCTTGTTCCTCCCTGGACAATTGGCCTTCCAATGTCCCACCTCTCTACACAGGTGGCAACGTTCACTATCAAACACCTTAACAATCTTCTTAGGCCGATTGTCGGTGCGATAAGAACTAGAGGCTACCAGCTTGGACTTTGGCCTAGCACGATGGCTATTCCCTTTATACTCCTGGTGCACATGAGGACTTGGAGAGTGCTCCTACCACGCTTCTTGCCATGTCGCTCATTCTCCTTAAACACCTTATCCTCCTTATTTAGCAAGCGAGCATATTCGAACAACTCCTCCAAAGTCTTGAACTGAATCACCAAGTTAAGATGTCTACACAATTAGCACTTCGCAGCCCATCTACAAAATAATCCTTCTGCTGGTTGACAGACACGTTAGGTACACAGCAAAGTAATTAACTCAATTTCTCAATGTAATTGTCCAAGGTCATCTTTCCTTGCTCTAAATGTCGCAATTCACGCCTTGCATGAGACACATCGAACCGAGGAGCATATTGTCACAACCCGATACAGGATACAGGATGCAGGATACAGGATTCTGGATACAGGATACAGGATGATGATTTCGGATACAAGATACGGGTTACAGGATACGCCTGCAGGATATTCCTATAGGATATACCTATAGGATATTCCTATAGGATATGCCTATAGGATATGCTACAGGATATGCCTAGAGGATAAGGGATACTATTCTTAGCTCATGACTAGATTAGACTCATGACTAGATTAGCTTGGAGTTGTGAGCATAAAAGCTCCGACCTATATTGTTGTACAATCAGTTACTATCAACACCAGTCTTTCTACGATCATTCTTGTTCTTGTCTTGTCTTGCTCCTTTGCCCATGCTCTTGTCTCGCTCCTGGATCCTGTCCTGTTTCTATCTCGCTCCTGGATCCTGTCCTGTTCCTATCTCGCTCCTAGATCCAGTCCTGTTCCTGTCCTTCTGTCCTGCGTCTTGTCTTGCTCCTGAGTTCCTAGTTCCTGTCTTGTTTTCTATCCTGCTCCTGAGTTAAGCCTTCCTACTCTTGGAATCTTGCTCACTTCCTGTTTCTTGGATCGTGGCTTGACAGTTTGATAGTAACTGATTCATAGCTCTTCGTTTCCCAGCTACTTTTTTTTCCTTGATTCTTTTCCTTCGTTTTTCTCCTTTCTTTCTTTCATAAGATCATGGCTGATTTTGAGCACTTTCAACGCGAGCACTAAATGTTGCTTCATGAGCTGGCCACTTTGCGCCAAGTGGTCACCGATCTACAAGGCTCCACCCATGCGACACATGCAGCTGTTGATGCATCCTCCAAGGCTGCTGCGCAGGCTCTCTCTCAGGCATCGGTGGTTCCTTCTTCATCGAACTTTTCTCCGGAGCCGAAGATCAGCATGCCAGAGAAGTTCAGTGGCAACTGTGCCGATTTCTAGGGTTTTCTGAATCAGATCCGACTCTTGATCCGCATGCAACCACGCCGCTACTTGACGGATGCACAAAAGGTTGGCCTTTTGGCATCCTTACTAAGTGGATCTCCACGAGCTTGGGTTGCTCCCTTGCTGGAGTATGACGACCATTGGGAAGACTTTGAAGGTTTTTGTGGCTGCCTTTGAAGCCTGCTTTGGAGATCCTAATAAGTACCGTTCTACATGCACAAAGTTACAGAGACTCACACAAGGATCCAGACCAGCTTTCGTTTATGCATCCAAATTCCAGCAATTGTGCATGAACATTCCATGGGACGAGACTGCATTGATCGAACATTTCCGTTTTGGGCTGAAGGATGACGTGAAGGACCTTCTCCTTACGTTACCGAATGCTCAAACGTTAGCGGAGATCATGCAACAGGCCGTTCGTTGCGACAACCGTTGTTTGAGCGCCGTCAGGAAAAATCCCGTCAGCAGTTCCTGCCAACCAATCCTGTAGCCGTAGCACATGTTGCGTGCAGGATACATCCTTGGTGTCTGAGGCAGTACAAGCTACAGGATTGACCGTGCCTGTTCCTGTACCAGTGTTGAGGACTCCTACTCGACAGGATTCACCTCATGTCAGTTCCTCAGCACATCCGCAGGCTCTCTCCACTCCTGTAAGTTTGCGGTGTCCTGTACAGGGTTCTTCCAATCCTGTATCAGTGTCAAAGGTTTCCTCAACAGGATCCACCTCCTGTTGGTTCGTCAGCACACTCACAGGCTCTCCTCACTCCTGTGCATTCACGGACTTCTGTACAGGATTCTTCCAATCCTGTACAATTGTCAACATCCACATCTGTTTCTCCAATCCTGCCTCTTTTCATTACTTTGTTTCTGTTCCACCCCCCAAGATCCTTCCTCTTTTTCAGTCACAGCTCCCTCCTTCTCCTCTCCGAGTTCTTACCACTACCATGCATGAACTTGCCACTGATCCTGCTCCTTTCCACCTTTTGCCTTTCAAGTAACTCCTACGTCTCTTCTACCTTTCCTGTGTCTGACTCTCCTGTTTTTCAATCTCCTTCTCCTGCTTATGTTCCTTCTTCCCTACCATCCAAGTATCACTCCTTTCAGGACGTTTTTGACAAGCATAAGGCTGCAGTTCTTCCTATTCACAGGTCCTACGACTGTTCTATTGATCTTTGCGGAAGGAAAGACTCCACCGTTCGGACCGATTTACGCATTGTCACCCACAGAGTTGGAGGTTCTTTGCCAGTACATCGAGGACAACTTGGCATCCGGCTTCATTCGTCACTCAAAGTCCCCTGCAGGAGCGCCTATCTTCTTTGTTAAGAAGAAGGATGGGAGCTTATGTTTGGTTGTGGACTACAGGGGTTTGAATCAAGCTACTATTCGGAATCGGTACCCATTGCCATTGATCACGGAACTTCTTGATCGGCTGCGAGGAGCAAAGGTGTTCACGAAGATCGACTTACGAGGGGCCTACAACCTTGTACAGATTCGTCCCGGCGATGAGTGGAAGACTGCCTTTCGTACAAGGTATGGACACTTCGAGTACACGGTGATGCCTTTCAGCCTTACCAATGCCCCAGCCGTGTTCCAACATATGGTGAACGACATCTTTCGTGACTTCTTGGACCAGTTTGTGGTGATCTACCTTAACGACATTTTGATTTTCTCCAAGGACCAAGCGGCACATGACAAGCATGTACGGTTGGTTCTACAGCGGCTTCGTGAGCATGGCCTGTATGCGAAGTTGGAGAAGTGTTTTTTCGATAAGGATTCTGTGGAGTTCTTGGGCTACATCGTCTCTCCTGCTGGCGTTTCCATGGACATGCACAAGGTGAAGACCATCGTGGAGTGGGAGAGGCCCAAGTATGTACGAGATGTACAATGTTTCCTTGGCTTTGCAAACTTCTACAGGCGATTCATATAGGACTTCTCCAAGCGTGTACTTCCACTCACGGAACTCACCAAGCGCACAGAGGTTTTCTCTTGGTCCGACAAGGCGGAACATGCATTCACAACACTCAAGGACACCTTCACGACAACTCCGATTTTAGCACATCCTGATCCTTCTCGTCCTTTCTTCGTTGAAGCAGATGCCTCGGATTTTGCAGTAGGATCCGTCCTATCGCAAGTTGGAGAGGACAAGTTGCTTCATCCTGTAGCTTTTCACTCTTGTAAGTTCCTGTCAGCAGAGATCAATTACGAGATTCATGACAAGGAACTCAAGGCCATTGTGGATTCGTTTGAGGGTGGCGGCATTTCCTGGAAGGTGTTGCACATCCTATACAAGTTCTTACGGATCACAAGAACCTGGAGTACTTTCAAACGGCTCGAGTTCTCAGTCGGCGACAGGCTAGGTGGGCGGAGTTCCTATAACGTTTTGACTTCGTCATCGTCTACAGGCCCGGTTTTCGGAATGGCAAGGTGGACGCATTGTCTAGGCGTTCTTACCTTGTACCAAGCCCGGGCGATCCTGCATTTGACTGTCAAAGGCAAGTGTTGTTGGGTCCTGATCGATTCCGGCTTGCGGCACTACAGGTTCATCAGGCTCCAGCAAATTCAACACTCCTACAGGACGTCTTCGCAGTTGGCTACAGACGACTTGGCAAAGAATGTGTTCTCACACATTCATCTTGACGTTGCAAGTTCCTCTTCCTCCAGTTCCCGTCCAAACTACAACCTGTTCACCATACAGGATGGACTCCTGTACTGGGAAGGTCTCCTGTACGTTCTTGTTTGGTATATCCAGGACTCGTGTGGTACAGGATTGTCATGATACCCCGGCTACAGGACATTTTGGTGTGGCCAAGACAGTGGAGTTGGTGACTAGCAACAATTGGTGGCCTGGGTTGCGAGGTTTTGTGGAGAGGTTTGTACGGAGTTGTGACCTTGTAGCAGGTCGAAGATGCCTCATCATGCACCTCTGGTCTTCTTCGTCCTCTTCCTGTTCCTTCTGCTCCTTGGAGATCCATTTCTATGGATTTCCTCACAGATCTCCCTCCTTCTCGCGGATTTGATGCAGTTCTTGTGGTGGTTGACCGTTTCACCAAACAGGCTCATTCCTACCCTGCAACAAGACAGCTACAGGTCAGACAACTGCCGAGTTGGTGATCCGTGAGGTGTTCCGACATCATGGTCTTCCTAAGAGCATTGTTCGATCGAGATCCACAATTCATGTCCAAATTTTGGCGAGAGCTTCTTCGGAGTCTACAGGTTAAAGCGGATCTTTCTTCAGGATATCACCCACAAACCGATGGGCAGTCCGAACGCACCATTCAGACCTTGGAACAATATCTTCGTTGCTTCATCAGTTACCAGCAGGACAATTGGTTGGACCTTCTTCTAATGGCGGAGTTTGCCTACAACAACTCCGTTCACGCATCTACAGGACAGACACCTTTCTTTGCTCTTACAGGCCACCATCCACGTTTTGACTTTGCTCCTCCCGCTTCTCCTTCTTCCGCTCCTGCAGTACAGGATCGTCTTCAGCATATTCAGCAGGTACAGGATGATCTCTAGGTTCACCTTCAGAAGGCACAGGAACGGTACAAGCATCATGCTGATGCTCACCGTCAGCCGGCACCTGCATACAAGATTGGTGATCTCGTGTGGCTTCTTCGTTACCAACAGGCCTTCTTCTAAGTTGGATTTTCAACGATTGGGCCCTTACAGGATCGTGACGGAGGTAAATCCTGTAGCTTTCCGACTCGAGTTACCATCCACGGTGAAACTTCATCCTGTGTTTCACACCTCCTTATTGGAGCCGTATCATCCTTCTTCTCTTCTGGTCGTGCTTCTTTTCCTCCCCTCCTGTGGTCATTGCTGGTGAACCTGATATGAAGTTGCAGCCATTCTTGATTCTCGTCTTCATCGCCGCCAACTTCAATACTTGGTGGATTGGAAAGGTTATTTGCCTACCGATCGCACTTGGGAACCTGCATCCAACTTACTCCATGCTTCTTCCAAAGTTGCTGCCTTCCATCGGCATTATCCTGCTAAATCAGGTCCTAAGACTCGTGGAACTCGTCCTTAGGGAGGAGGTGCTGTCACAACCCGATACAGGATACAGGATGCAGGATACAGAATTCCGGATACAGGATATAGGATGCAGGATTTTGGATACAGGATACGGGTTACAGGATATGCATGTAGGATATTCCTACAGGATTACCTATAGGATATTCCTATATTATATGCCTATAGGATATGCTACAGGATATGCCTAGAGGATAAGGGACACTATTCTTAGCTCATGACTAGATTAGACTCATGACTAGATTAGCTTGGAGTTGTGAGCATAAAAGCTCCGACCTAATTATTGTACAATCAATTACTATCAACACTAGTCTTTCTACGATCATTCTTGTTCTTGTCTTGTCTTGCCTTTGCCTCATGCTCTTGTCTCGCTCCTGGATCCTGTCCTGTTCCTATCTCGCTCCTGGATCCTGTCCTGTTCCTATCTCGCTCCTGGATCCTGTCCTGTTCCTATCTCGCTCCTAGATCCAGTCTTGTTCCTGTCCTACTTCTGGATCCTGTCCTGCGTCTTGTCTTGCTCTTGAGTTCCTAGTTCCTGTCCTGTTTCCTATCCTGCTCCTGAGTCAAGCCTTCCTACTCTTGGAATCCTGCTCACTTCCTGTTTCCTGGATCGTGGCTTGACACATACTCCTTCTTAAATAGCTCAGAGAACTCCTCCCAAGTTGCAATCATCTTCTGGTGAGCTAATTGGCGTTGATTTCAAATGCGTGTCCACCACCTTGCAACTTTATCCTTCAAGGTTATTGATACAGCTATCATAGCCTGCTCGGTAGTCACTCCCTGTGCAGTGAGCAAGTTCGCTGCTATTTCAAGCCAACTCAGCCTCATTTACGGATTCTTTACTGGTAAAAGGTGGACGCGAAGACGATCTAGCACCCTGCTCTTACCATCACGATTCCTTGAGCAAGTTGATCTTCAATAGTATCCAATCGCTCACGAATCACCTCCAAGGAACCAGTCACGTACTCTTGAAATTGCTTGGAATCCTTTGCCATAGCGTATAGTTCGAGCACGATTTCCTGGTTCGTCCACTCCTCATTGGTGTTGTCCTCTCCTTCCCACCGGTCACCCATCTTGAACCTTGCCTCTGATACCAAATTGTTAGGCACCACTACATACAACCTAGAGACCCTCATAAGACCACTCGACCTTCCCCGAGCTGTCTCTAGTTTCCACACGCTGCTATCTCCAAAAGGGCTTCCAATAATAGTGTGCCCTTAATTCTCTCTTAGATCTAGGTATAGCTCCTTAGGAATATTCTAACTTATACCTTTTTGGGGAATATTCTTTGATTTGTTATATGGGTCATAATAGCATTGGACATCCTCGGCATCGAGGATGGTGCATCTTGTCCAAGGCCATGTGTTCAACTCCCATTGGGGGTGACTTTGAGTTCAATCCCCGAACAAGATGCAAACTATTCAACTTTGACTTGAGGTGGCTTTTGAGTTCAATCTTGGATGAGATGCAACATGCAAGTTTGATCATGATTGGGGCCTTACATGTCCACTCCACTAGAGGTGGCTTTGAGTTCAATCCTCAAACGAGATGCAAGTTGTGAGTTTGGTACTCATTAAGGTCTCATATGTCTTTGGCACTGGAGACAATGCATCCCATTCAAGGCCTTGTGTTTGATTCATTAAGACCTTGAGTTTGATCCTCTCATGTTTAACTCTCACTCCGTCCTTAGTGCCATGGATCCTTTAAGGTCATAACTAACAAGAATGTATATTTTAATTACTCAATTGTTATCAATAAATGAATGCATAATTACTCAATTGTTATGCATAAATGAATGAGCATGATGAGTGCGTAGTTTGGTTGCTCAATTGTTACTCACAAATGAATGAACATGATGCATGCATACTTGGTTCACTCAATTATATTTGATTTAAGATGAGGTTTCAGTTTGTCTTAATTAAAAAAAAAGGGTCATCTTTCACACCAAGACATTTACTAATTATATACAAATACAACACTGTATTATAAATGTGTAACATATAGTTTTAGGCCCTCCACGCCTAACACATGATTATTGTTTAATAGCAAAAAAATTATATGGAACTGCAGGGTACATGTACGGATTAGTACGGATGCTGACGGCAGCACGCAACGTGCAGTACAACGAGCAAATTAGCTCGAGGATTAGCAAAACCGGGCTTCGTACAACGGGCTTTTCGCATATTCCTGAATATCCAGGAATATTCTGTCAAATAACGGGAATATTCTAGAATATTCTGCCAAGTAGATTTATCTTTAACTTTCAATGCCGAACAACAAGTGAAAAACGCTAATTATTTGCCGACTAGACTTTACTATACCGATTGGACTTAAAAGGTCGCAGGTTCGACATTGCGCTTGCAATCAACCAATAACCGATGCACTTCTACTGGAGTAAGAGTCCGCCTCTGTAAGAAGTAAGTAATAGAACATGAGTGTACACAAAATACATGTGTTGGTAGGGGCTCCAGTTCTTGGCTTTCTGAAAAGTTGCACAAGTGCATGATGGAAGAGTAGAAATTGTTACCTTAGCAGATTGCATGCCTGCAGAGACAATGAAGGCCTCAGTCTTCCCTCTTTGAACCACCTCCACGTTGTTGATCCGACCTTGAAGAATCTTTACCTGGTTGTAATGTTTCTCATGTTCCTTGGACATTCTTGTTGATGTTCGCATGCTCCGTCCATGGTATGTTGGTACTCTATGTGCTCCCTCTCCTCTTGGTGGATGGTGTTCGATCCATTCGGCTACTACTGTCGTCTACCATTTCTTCAAATCCCTCCAACTTGAACCCTGCTTTCAGAAGAGCTTCAACCTCATTTGCATTCAAGTTTGTTCCTTTTTGAACTGGCCAAACCTTTGGAACTTTTGGAATACTCTCAGGAGGAATCCCTGCATATGGTCGTCTGAAGCAACAAGAATCGCGTGGGCAGAACCATAACATCTGATGAGTGAACTCAATGTTCCCAAATGCTTGTATATTGCCGTCTACCGTGAAATCCTGGTGCCGGTACACGATGTGGAATCCTATGGGTCTGCCACACTTGCTGTTACCGTCCTGAGTGAGACCTAGACATTTCACTTGACTTGCCTCCCCAATGCGTCTGATGGCCCACTGAGTCATCACGTCTCTCTTTCAGTGACATTGACATCTTGAAACTTGAGTTTTTTCTTGCGTGCATTTGGGATGACTTGTTCTGCATATTGTGTGTCATGTCTATGTGTACGAAGTGCATCAATCCCATGGTCCCCAGTTGACGGTTGACGAACGGTTCGAACACAAACATTTGTTGTAGAGGCAAACTCTGGACTTGCAAGATGCTCTTCATCACTAACAAGATTTGCAAAAGTTGTTGGAGACACTGATTTTCCCGCTGAAAGTTTCTGCTGTGCACGTTTCAGAAGAGTTTCCATGGAAGGACCTGTGCCTGAATATCTCCCTTCAAATGATGCCTTGACCTTTGCACTTTGGAAAACAGCATCTGTTAAATCTAACATTGTTGCCTCCAACAAAGGAACACGCTTCGTCAGCCTTGCTCTTCGTGCTCTTGCATGAACAACTTCGGAGTTGTTAGTGGTAGGCACATTCGCAACACCATCTTCTGTCAAGTCAATTATCTCTGTCATGGAAATATGATCTTCATGTCTTGTCCACCATGAAACCATGTTTGCAAAGCGCTAACGTTATTGGACCTGCCTTCCCAAAATGACTCCAACATTACTCGTCGTTCCAACTTATCTTGGTTGGTTAGTGCTGCAGGCCATGAGCGTGCAAGGTTCATGTGCTCCTCCCTGTGTTCCTCAAGTATCTACTTCTTTGTAACTTGACGCACTGACTGCATGTAATGGAACAAACATCCTTTCTCTTCCTCTCATTTTGACCCATTGTTGAAAACTTGATGCAATGCTAACCAAATTGCACCTGACTCATCTGACATGAACCCCGCAAAGTTCACATTATGAAGTCCTTGCTTGCTGCACACTTGAAGCATAGTGTTCAAAAATTTGATCACCGCAACTATCCTCCCTGATCATGTCACCATAAGCAAGTGTACCCATCGACCTTAAACTACACAAACATAAGTGCATTATTAGTAAGTTTTTAAAACATAGATATGTTAATACTTACAATGGATCATAGAGATGTATTCCCAGTGTACACCAATCATCAATACGATATGTGTGGTCTAGCACCACCCACTACTGTTCGAGATCACCTCACATTGACACCTTCTAATGTAGTCTATTCCGGATCCTGGGCCAGCAACCGTCATTTTGAAGATTAAAGGTGCTCTTCAGCTCCGTTGAGGTCCATTCCGGGTATGTGGATAACATGTATGAATAGGA
Organism: Selaginella tamariscina; assembly: GCA_003024785.1. Taxonomy (NCBI): domain Eukaryota; kingdom Viridiplantae; phylum Streptophyta; class Lycopodiopsida; order Selaginellales; family Selaginellaceae; genus Selaginella; species Selaginella tamariscina. The sequence continues at coordinate 66,434 of PUQB01000843.1, forward strand.
ATAGCTTCTTCTTAACTGCAGAAGTCCTTTGTAACCTCTTTGAAACAAGTGTCTCTTGTTTTAGCCTGACATATCTTCTCTTGTTCTACAGTGGAAAGGTTAAGCATCTCCAAAGGAAAAATAATTTTTTGCTTATCGGCGGTGATTTGTGAGTGGTAGTAGATCTGACAGAACCTTGTCGTATGATACATCTCCAGAATCTGTTACCAGTTTTTCCAAAATTATATTGTGTGCTGCTTGAAACTCTATGACATGTTGATTAGTTCTTGGGGTTTGCAGTGACTGCTTTGTTGATTGTCCCTTAACTCTGTCTTTAGAGACCATGGATTCGGGTGGTCTACGTGGGTGTTTGTTCTCCAAGATGGATGAAAAGCCTCGTGCATGTGATATCATCTGGAATTATGTAATATGCAACAACGGAGCATGTCTGCACTAGAAGGGGCTCATTGTTTGCAATGCACCACACTTCATTCCAAGCACTCTACCATCTGAAGATAACTGGACTTATCAATGGTGCCCTTAAATTGGCAGTCATTTGCTTTTCTTTCTTACTGAGCTGATGAACGGACATGTTTCCTTTACGCATTTCATGTGGCCAATACATGAACTGCGACTAACACGAGCTGGAACATTCCAATGTGTTGTGCAGCGTTGAGTCCAGTAATCACACCCATCCTTCCTATTCATCCCTTTGTACTTGTCCTTCATTGTTTCGTGTGCTGGCAACTCGTAAATCACATTTCCGTTGCAATCTTCTGGGACCTCAGCAACTTGCTGAATCGATGACGAGACCACCAGTTGCTTCCCAATCCTACATCTCTGACTATTGCGAAGTATTGTTACCATAGAATTGTCCCGATCTGTTGTCTCCAACCGGAATAGCGGTCCTTTGGAAGGAAGAAGTGTGTAATACACAAAACTGCTAGCTCTTGCCCCTTCTGGTTCTACCTCAACATTCGCAGCATCTCCACCAACAACAGACATCAAATGCAGCACTTTAAAAGATTGCCAAGGTGGAATGTCAAATGCAGACCTGAGATCTGTTTCAAAGACAAATGCAATACCATCTTCATCTGCAGGGAAGTCCTTGTCAACACCATTGTAGCTGATTCTTGCCATGTAGCAAAAATGGAACAAACAAAAGTTAAAATTCAAAGACAATGAACATATTACACACGAGATGGTTAATGTGTTTGTTAGTCGTGAGGCAATCATTTCATTGACAAATATTAAAAATAATTATTAATTGCGTGCGTCTGGGTAGAAGAGTGAAATTAATTTACTGCGTCTGGGTAGGTTTTTTGTAAATTAAAAAGTTTTACTATGTACAAGTGGCGATCATGCATGCAATATGTTTACAGAAATTAGGTTGGTTTTTAATTGATTTAGGGCGGCTAGGGTTTTGCAATTAGGGCGGCTAGGGCAGCTAGGGCGGCTAGGTTTTCGTGGAGCAGGGCGCATTTGGGGGCATAGCGTGGAGCAAGTGTGGCTCCAGGGATTAATCACAATAGGCTTCCATTGAGGGGGTGAGTATTTTCTGATTTCTTCATGATCTGCTCATGATTTTCATGATCTGTTCATCTTTTTACATCTCTTCACAGTTGCAAGAAATCCGAGTCGGCCTGCCGACTCGGACTGACTTCGTTGTCCGTCCCAGTCGGCAGGCCGACTGGGGTGGACTGTTCCAGATCCAGTCAACATTTTGACCGGGGTTGACTGTTCCAGCCCCAGTCAGCATTTTGACTAGGGTTGACTGTTCTAGTCCCACCTAGCATTTTGACTGGGCCTTGCTTCGTTCCCAGTCCCAGACTGGGCCTCCCTTTGTTGCCAGTCCCAGTCGGCATGCCGACTGGGCCTCCCTTTGTTGCCAGCCCAGTCGGCATGCCGACTGGGACTCCCTTTGTTGCCAGCCCAGTCGGCATGCCGACTGGGACTCCCTTTGTTGCCAGCCCAGTCGGCATGCCGACTGGGACTTACAGCAACTGCTCTCTCAGTCGGCACGCCGACTGTGAGGGCTAGTATGTTTTTTTAATTTTTATTAAACATCTTTGAACATTTATTACAGTTTTTTGTTAAACCTTATTGCTTTTGTAGATGCGCTCTTCACAACGTTTACAAGAAAAGAAGATGAAGGAGCCTACTGAGAGAGAAGCAGAAGCTAGAGCTGCAATTCAGAGAGGGCGTCGGGGTCGTGGGAGAGGAAGTAGGAAGCTGGCTGTGGTTCAGGAACAAGGACCTTCAAGTGATGCTCCAGTTGAACAGGCAAGCCAGCAGGACTGGTCAGGAGAGCAAGAGGATGTAGTTCAACCCCAACAAGAACAATCAGACTTTGTTGAAGAAGTTGAGGATGATGTCTTACCACAGGAGACACAGGAGCAGACAGAAGGCACACAAGCCTCATGCGCAGTGACTTTGTCGAGTGACGAAGAGGATGAACCCAAGAACAAGAAGAGACGACGCAAAGCTGCTGGAGATTCAGAGGCTGCTAAGAAGAAGAAGAAGGGAAAGCAGAAGTGCCAGATAATGAGGAAGTTTACAACATTGCAGCCAGCATGCATTCGGAGAGTGCAGTGCGTCTTCTCGCGAAGATCACAATCCGAGAATATGGAGAGGCACCGGATGTCCCTATTTGCCGAATTCTGGGAAATGAGCAGGTGCGGAGAGTCAATCCAGCGGATCTGGAATCTTTGACTAGGAGTTTCAAGAAGGCAGTTGGTTATTTGCGCAACACCACTCAGTTCATCCTTCAAGTTGGGGACCCCATGACAGATGCAGATCTGGCAGCATTGAGAAGCGATGAAGCGATGTATGCTCAGCATTTGGCTTTTGAGGAGGAGCTTCAGTCGACATGTTCCGGCAATGGGCACCAATGCTTTCGATGAAGAAGTTCATCTGTTGGGATGGTAATCACAGGCTAAAGGTGCTTCAGAAGCTGTACATAGAAGACACGGAAGATAAGAATCAGTGGGCAGTGAGAGTGCGTTCAGGCTTCATCCGTGCTGGGGTCATGGATAATCTTCAGCTTGTGACAATGTTTCAGCAAATTAATAGGTAAACATAGTGACCTCTAGATCATAGGATTAACTAACTTCGAGATTTTCAAATATGCAGTTCCTCCGCAACGGCAGTGCAAACCACACTGCCACATCTTCTGCTATCTGTGAAGACATGTTGCACCAGTGAGGAGGGCACAGCGAAGATCTTGGCCAGGCTCAGTGACAAGGAACGAGATGACATAAGAAAGTGGAAGGAAAGCGCAACTGGACAACAAGCTTGGCATCCACTTCCGAATTTGATCTGTGCAAAGATTTTTTTGAGGTACCACGTCTCACACTTATATTACTTAGTTGATTACGTCTGTGAATTACAGAGTGAGATTGAGGATGATCTTGAGAAGGCTGCAAGGGCATCCAAAGGCAACAAATACCAGGAGCAACAACAGGTCTACATTAAGCATGACAAGCGCATGATGAAGATCTTAGCCATCATCGATCCTGCATTGGGTGAAGAGTGGTTCGACAAGGTGACCCAAATCACATGGAAACAATGCAGATGGATGGGGTTGGAAAAGCTGTACGCGCTTTCAAGGGCGAGAATTCCAAACGAGACGAGAATCATGTACTTCAATAAACTGGTACGTCTCGATCTGAAGAGAGAGCAAGAGACACTTGGATTGCCGGGTGTTCAGGATAAGGAGTGGATAAGGTGGTTTACTATCGATTTGTATTGGCGAGCAATCAGAGAGGAGGCAGTACAGATTCTCACGGGACTCATCGAGGATGGCGAGTGGAGCAGGCCGGTTACAGATTTCACGACTTGGTACGATGAAGTGCGGGTAAAATGCAAGAACGTGATGTTCCAGCCATTCCATGAGTGTGTGAAGTTCACTTACTCCATAGAGCCGAAAGAGTTCCTCGAACACGAAGAGACAGCAAGAAGGATGATTTGGAGGTAAGGATGATCTTCTTGACATTGTTACATTCTGACACTACTATATGTTCATTACAGGTATGTCGCAGCGAGAAAGGTGCCTCACACACAGACTATGGTATTCTGGTCAGATTACATGGAAGCACCACACATGTGGTCGAAGACAAGATCTGGCCTGACAGAGTTCGAACGTGTAACGTACCGTTCTGGCTTGATTATCCACCTGGGCAACCACCAACATGGGAGAAGGATCTCTACAATGAACACTCAAAAGATCTCCCATGCATCTCATGGGATCCGGCAGAGGTCGACTTCATTAAGAAGACAAAGGCCAAGGCAAAGCGGCGTCAGCCTGTGCAGCAGTCAAAGAAGACCTCAGATACAGTAGCTGGCACCTCCACTACTCGCGATCCAGCTGCCTTCTTCAATTTATCTGAAGTGCTACCATCGCAGGGAACCATGGACATCAAGGATGACTTGGTCACATTCGTCCCTTCACTTGCTACAACTCGAGGTGATAATTTCTTGGCGATTGATGACATCGAGGAGATGCAACAGGCCGTGCTCACGGATGAGAAGGAAGAGGAGGTTCCTGACGCTAGACTGGTTCCTTATAGAAAAGTTCAGACACAGGTGGCCAGGTACCATACAGCTGACAGCCAGACTCGCTACCAGCATATTGCGGGAGAATATGGTTTCAACTTGGTGATCTTCGACCTTCCAAATGGGACCTTGCCAGGAAATACAACGAGTGATACGCCATACCTCTACCTTGATCCAGTGAAGTTCGATGAAGCACTCCAGTTTGCAGGTATGCATATGGCTGCAAATGGTTGGTTGGTTGTGTTTGCTGCAGCAAACACCTGGGATCAAGTTGTCCGAGCTGCAAGTGTGGTGGACCTTCAACTTGCTGCAACGTACTACATCTACAGAGGGCGTGGTTGGGGCTACCGCAACAAGATGAAGGTACTTTTTTCTTTATTCATGAAGTTCATTAATGATTTTTGATGTTTTAACAGGAGAGCATCCTGCTCCTTCTTGTCTTCCAAGATGCATCTAGAGGATTGCGCGATAATCCGCTGCGTTTGTCATCAACAATTCTTGTTGATAATCCTGAGCGGTTCCAAGAAGCATGGTAGGCATTTCATTTCAACAAATTAAGTATTTACCATTATCTTCACATGCAGGATGGACTACCAACCGAAGAGCACTCGATTGATGCAGCTCGTGATAGAACGACTCACCCGGCCAGGTGATCTTATCTGGGATATAGGCAGTGGTACGGGGTCCTCAATGCTTGCAGCTATCGAGCTGGGAGAAACATTGTTGGGACTGAGAAGAACCCTGAGCTCGGGAGAATTGCTATGAACAGGATTAAAGAGAACATCCAGCCAGAGGAAATCCCAACCCAACCAATAGCGACGTCAAGTAGGACTGGTGGTTCACGAATTGCAGCATTGCTCAATCGTAAGAAGAAGTGACAAGTGTTGAATTGTACTCTTTGGTGTTGAAATAAAACTTTAATAATACAGTATAAACATGGCTATGATTAAATATTTTTTGTTGTTAATTGCCGACTGAGCCAAAATCCTAAATTCTAAGAATATTTAGGAATATTCTAAGAATATTCTGGTAGATTCTTTAGAATATTCCGGGTCCAACCGGAAGCCCGGAAGCCCTCTTTTTGTCGGGACTCAATTAGCTCTCCCCAAAGATTAATAACTATATAGATTTTTACAAAAAAATGTCCCTTCATTTTTTATTAGTTTTTCAGGCCGCTGGTTTCAGTTTGATATGTAAATATGTAGTTGTATATTAAATAGACATCTTAATATGAAATAAGAATTTCTACTTGATTTTCTTCAATGGAGAAGAAATACTGAAAAAAAGAAAGATTATGATCGTACTAGGCCGGAGAATAAAAATGTCAATTCAGAAACTCTATATTATTGTCTAGAATGAAACTTTTTTCTCTTTCAGGTATTTTACTATCCTTACGCATTCTCTCTCTACTCATTTTTATACACATATTACACACGCACCGCTAGCGTGAGGATTCCAATCCCAATCCCAACAAAGAGTCGTGGTTGATAAACTTATGGAGTTCAATAGAGCCTCTCCCAAAGGTCAGAAGTTTGATCAGCCTTAGGTGTATACAAATTATGCCGGCAACGTACGCCGTCAACATTAATGAGCGTGTAGACTTCATCCACAGTATGCATATCTAAATAAACGTACACACGCATCATATGTATGTGTATATGCGTAAATGTTATGGTTTGTTTATTTATTTATTTATATTTCACACACACACACACACACACACACACAGTTTTTACATGTGTGTTAATACGTACGAGGAAGCATTAGCAGATGTTGCGCACAACCCAGCAAGGAATATCCCAAACTTTATACCGAATGTAACAGGAATAGTCTTTACACCAGTCATCCGATCCCCAGACGTATCGTTTACGTCCGTATATTTCTCTTGTAAGAATCATAAGAAATGTATATAAAATTGTTCCTCGAGATTTCAAAGTAAGTTTATCTGCGATAAACAATCCAAGTATCATATAGTTCTAATGAGATTGTACATTGAAATAATTATGTAAAGCAAACTTTGATTTTTATAAAGTTTAGGCAACGTTATTAATCATTATCATAATATACTAAAATCATACTAACAAACCCAAAGACTTTGCAGCAAATTTTATTATAGGCATATGCCTATAATTTTAATAATTTCATACACACAACATTTAAAGATATATAATAAATAGAAGGTTTAATTAAGCTAACCTGTTATAACCATGGTTCCAGTGAGAAGAGAGCTGGACACGACGCTTGCAACTGTTATATTCTTAACAAATGTAATCTTCTTTAATATAGGTGTATATATAAATGAAAAAAGATGCAAGTGTGATTAAAATCCTTAAACTCCGTGGTTTTAAGGTAGAAGCTGCTAATAAAACTCCTCCGTACATGCATCCGGTGACTAATGCAACCTGCATAATGCAAATATTAATTTCTTTAATGGTTAAGAATTATTCTTAATAATTAAAAGAATAATTCGGAATCATTTTATAAAACAAATCAAGGAAACAAACTTTAACCTCTATTACTAGATTTATTATTTTCCAAGATTTAAAAGCTATATAATAAAACTCATATATTCAAATATGTATAATATCTATAAGTAAAATAACACAACTTTGAATAGCATAGTAGTTTCATATTACAACCGTAACTTAAGTAATTTTCACGGTCAAGTATATAAGTATATATCTGTATGTATATATGTGTGTATTTATGAAATCTTTTGAACTATTTGATATATCTGTATGTGTTCTATATAAATATACTGAAGTACAGGCATGTATTGTATAAATACGTATATATACACGTGTATATGTACCTTTACACACACTTACATCCTGTGTATGAAGCTCCCCAGTTTGAAGAGGAGATTGCCTGTTGTTTATGACATCTGTCTTATTAACATGATCAAAACAATCATTAACAAGCATAGAAGCTGCACAGATGATACAGCTAGACATAGAACAGATCCACACATGAGGCATACTGAACACACTCAAACTGAAATCAGCGGCCATTAAGCTTCCTGAAAAACTTAATAGAAATGAAGGGACCAGATTAATCGGCCGGGACATTTTGTATATGCTTTTGTAGAAATCCTGTTTATTGATCTGTGCATGTGCTCTAGGAATACGCCTTGGCTGTATATTTAATGTATTGAGACAAATACAACTAGAACACTTCATTCTTTGGGGACCTTCACATTAATTGAAACAGTTTATATAGCAAAGTTAATTTATGTTTTATTAAGTTTAAGCCATATAGTCAACTTTACTCAAGATGTAATTATTTGTATTGCAATGATCGCTTTAAGTGGGGACTCATAATATATGCAAGGTCTCTATGTGTGTGTGAGTACGTAGAACTGTACGAAAGATAAATTATACATTTTAGAGGTATCGTAGAGCGACATAATTAAAGACATTGTCCATCAAATTTTGGTTGAGAATCAATTAAAAAAATAATGAATTTAAGGGACACGAATAGAATTACACTTAAATAATAAAGTTTTTCATAAATATTAAGTTTTCTTGTTTTTTGTAAAATCAATATATGCACTTCTCAGTCTTTAAAAAGTTAATATGTATTTGATACACATGTCCGTACGTCTATGATATATAGCAAGATATATGGAGTATATCCATACGTATACATTAAGACGTATCCATACATGTAAAACGTTAATAAAATTCCGAATAAGAATTTTCACGGAAAGTATGTTTATACATGTATATTTGTATATCTGACATCTGCATGTACTTTACATACACATCCTGTGTATTAAGTTTCTCGTTTTGAAGCCAATAACACGACCAGACATATCAACAAACTGAAGTTGAAATCAACGGCGAGATTAATCAGTCTATTATTTATATACTTGTGTGTCCAGACTCCATACTTCTAAGGTATATCACCATAGATACACACATACACGTGTATGTTGTGTAATACGCATGTCAGATGTATCCTTGTGATTTGATATAAGATAGCAAAGTTAATAATAAATATAGTGTATATAATACATTTTAATTATGTTTTAGCCATAAAGCGTCAACTTTACTCACGACGTGATAATTCGTATCACAATGGAGACACATGATCACTTTTAAGTGGCGGCTGATCAGGTAAAAGAATATAATATATTTAATATTATATAATAATATATAATAATATGTAAAGTGTCTCTCTCTCAAGATCGAGTCTTGTAATTGACTTCCCGCATTCACCTTAAGACGTATAGAAATATAAATACATCAGGATTGTAGCAACATTCTTATTATTTGTTTATTTATGTCAATAGGTAATTAAATCGTGAGGTATTTGATGTATTAGAACATGATGTTTTATATTTATGTATACTATATAGTTCTTATTTTATGCTAGTGTTTTATTCTATACATAAGAAACATATGAATATGTTGTTTAGATACACATTTTACTTGAATGCACATAGGGCTTGAGAGTACTCAATATAAAATGAAGTTTAAATCTGTTTGAACCAAATAACATTTGAACATGATAACCTAAACACGAACAACAGTCCTGTAGTCGTTCTCGACCCTATAACTTATAATGGTACCCTATTTTAAAATTATATTACTAAAATAAATAAATTAACGCATTTAAGAAAGAAAGATTTATATTTTAAATAATAATTTAAAAGTTAAATTATGATAATGTTTTTGCTTTTGATATATATTTTTAGAAATAAAAGTTAATTAGCTGCTTATAATTCTCATATGTAAGAATATTTTTTACTAATAATATAAAGTTAAAAAATTTTATAAATCTCGATTGCTCATTTGTATAAGTTAAACATATTAAAAAAACACTCAAATCATAATTGTACTATATTTCAATACATATGTAACATGTTTAATCTTTACTTAATAATGTGTGCATTTATTTATTATTTTATATTCATTGTAGCACACCTTTGAGGCTTGAATTTATTGTTATCACAATAACTTTTTATTTACTTGTTGGTTCAACTTTTTCATAAAATTATTTTCAAATATAAATTAAAATTGCCATCTTATTTTAAACATACATTAAAGTTTGATTAATGACAAATATCATGTTCTAATACATATTTATATTAAGAATTCACTATCATATATATGTATATGCATAAATTAAGATATAATCTTAATAAAGAAGGTACATGCACTTTATTAAAATTAAACCTTAATTCAAGTGTAAATTTTTTTTTCCATTTTAACAAATTTTAAAAATGAATAATTAGTTGTGAAAAAAATATTTTTAACATTTAAAAAGAATAAAAGTAAAGCATAACAAAACAAAACATTTGCATAACAACCTTTAAATTGACATATTAAAAGAAATAATAGGTATTAATTATTTGCAATTATAATAAATTTTGTAATTAAGTTTTTTAATGTGTAACTTAAGTGTGTTCCCATAAAGCATTATTTTTATATTAAATGTGATTTTTATTTATAAAGGGGAATTTTTAATTTAAAATTAATATAAAAAATGTGAGACATGAATCCCTTTTGGTAAATTCATTTTTAAAAATATTTCTAAGAAGCAACTTGGTCTAAATAGTCCTTATTAAACTTGTTAATATAATTTTTAACTTGGTAAAGTGTTTGTTGTACAGTTTCTAATTTTGTCACATATATTTCTTAAGTAAGTCTACAAAAATCTCATGTTTTACGATGCAAATTATGACATATTGCAATTAAAAAAAATTGTTAAATGTTAATTATGTTTAAATATAGACATGATTGCATTAATCTCTTTGTTAGCATCATTAATGATAAAACAAGGTGAAAACTAATTCATTTCTTTCATAAGAAGTTTAGGTTTTACTCTAAATAATCATTTTTTTATGGCATCACAAGTCCATTATAAGTTATATTCTACACCATTGGCAAGTCATTATAATGATTGTAAAAAATAAGCACAGTAAAAAAGTTAAATTACAAATATTAATAAATAAGTTTTAATATAAATTAATATATTATATTTACCTCATTCCAAACGTCACATCCATGGAACTTGGTCTACCTTTCCCAAAGTTTAACACAAGTGTTTTAGATGTTTGCTTTTGATAAAATATAACTATGCTTGCATTTTGTTTTGTCCACATTTACACACTTGTTGCATCATCCTTATGCAACTTCCAAAGTTCAAGTGCATCTTTATTAACTATATTTCTAATATCATCGATCTCCAAAAAGTCATTACATAAGGAGAATTTGATGTCATTCTCTCTTTTAATGACATGTCATAACTTCTAATCATACCTTAATTGAGCTTAAACCTCTTTTCATTTTTCATTAGAAATCCAAGGTGCATGTTATTTGTTGTCAAATTTATCATGATGCTCTGCATAATTCATAATAATCTCCACCTCTTGACATAATGCAAATTATTTAATTAAAAGTTAAATAAACAACCTCTGTGTATACTAGTTTTTAAGAGTTACACCTCTCTTAGTTTTCAAAGTCTCTCACCATTCTTAAATTTAAAAATTACACCTAATGTCATGAACATAACTCACAAATGTCAATTCTAAAATCTATGGAACTTTAGGAACTTGATAAAAAGAATTTAGTAACCAAAATCCCAAATCCATAGTTGGACAAAGACAAAGATTTGCCTTGCTTAACTATGAGTGATATTCGTAACTTAATGTGGAGTAGGAGGCTAGAGAAATGCTTACATTTGAAATGTGCATTTCGACAAGACCTCTCATAGACAGATTCGTCAACATTAAAAGTAAGCTATTATGAAGGTAGGATGTACTCATATTATTTGGAAGTTAGGGTAGCACAACAAAGGGTTATGTCTTAACAACACAAGTTAAAGCTTGCGAAGAATAATAAGCTAAATGATGAAACAAAATCTCCCACTGCATATCTTAATAGATGTGATAAAGGCCCCCATATTTTCCTATGGGCATCAACCCCTAAACCCTAACCTTAGGGGTTTAGGACATGGAATTAGGGCAACTTTAAGGTTAGGTCAATCTTAAGGGTGTTTTTAGTTGAACTCACTGAAATTAATTAATAACTCAACTAAGACATGAAAAATGAGAGTAAAAGTTTTTTAAAAGGTAAGTGCTACATACACTTAGAATTTCTCAAGGTGTTTAATGACAACTAAACACCTAAGTGTACTAAGTGGAATTGTTTTTCACTACATTTAGTGCTTATCAACATAATTCAATAGGTAACCATAATTAATATACAAAGTAAACAAAGTCATAGTAAAAACTATGACACAAAACGTATTTCTTTGGCTTCATCATTAAAAGAACAAGATATGATATTGATGGTATTAAAAAATATTTATTCCTGGCTCAAAAGTTAATGTCAAATAATCCTAATACAATTACAGACTATGCAAAATTATAACCATGTGGTTGACTATAAAGCTAATCAAAATTATATAGCTATGTGATTGGCTATTGGGTGTCTATTATTCATGAATTTTAAGGGACATTTATTATATATATAATTCTACAACACCCTTTCTGACCAAGAAACAAGTGGCAAAATGATGTGAACCACACATTAACAAGTGAGAACATAGAAACTAATGATGATGTCGAAGAGTTGGTCTTGCACTACATTGATAAAAAGATCTAAAACTTAAGTTGAGTTTTGACTACTCCAACAATTTTACAAAAGTTTGATATTTTTTTCTAGTCACCTCCAAACCCTTTCATATACCACCCTATATGAATGAGTGAGTCATTAACATGCTTGAAATCATCATTTGTTGCCTCATCCTTATAAAATCATCCTTATATTAAATATTCATATAAAATTTATAATCTAGAATATTCTTAAAAATCTTATATTGGCTTCAATAGGATAAATCCTACTGAAGCCTTCTTGCCCTCCCTAGCTAACAACAAGATTAACCCACATTCTTCTTACCCTTCAAGGTCATTGACGAGATTCAACGGGATTAATCATGTTGAATTTATCATGTCTTCGGTGCAATTTATTCCATCAAAACTTTATTGCCTTTATGAGCAGCTGACACATTTATTATGCCGAAGCCTTATTACCTTCATAGTAGCGGATGGGATTTATCCAACGAAAGTCTTGTTACCCTCCAAAGCACTAGCATTACAATTTCTCCTAAGTAAATATAGAAAATTGAAATAACATAAATATTAAAATTAAACTATATATACATGTAATATGGTTGCTTGAAGCATTTTTAATCTTTAATATATATTAAGACTCATTTAATCAAGTCACTTACTCGATGGTGTACAATTCTAGGTTCTTTCATCACTTTCTTATAACACATGGACTCTAAGTTACAATGATAAGAGTGCATCACATGTTTTTATTAAGATAAATAATATATTAATCTAGTTAATTCATGAATACAAAAGGTATTTATTAGGCATTTTAAAAATTGAAAAGGGCACAATAAATTATTTACAAAATGACATGTAAATAATTTTATCATAATCTTTTAATTCCTTAAATAATCTCATAAATATATTTTATATTATGAATAAACACGAATAATATTTGGTTCATCTTGATAAAATCAACATAAAGATTATTATCACTTACATTATACATATATTTTATAATTAATGTGACTTTCAACATATGTATTCCAAAGCATGTTAACCATAAACTGAGAGATATTATAAGATTTAAACTATTTTACATGAAAATGATTATTAAATATAAAGTGCATGTTAATAAATACATTCATAAAGGTTGAAAATAAAGCTCTCTTTAAACTAATGCTTCGTATACATTTTAAAATTATTTTTAACATATTGTACTTGCTCATTGATCTTGTTAAGAATGTTGTTATTAAATTATTTTTCTTACTAACATTTCGTGTTGCATGGGTTATACATATTTTTAATATATATATATATATATATAATCATAGCCTAAGTTCAATCTTGGCCATCTATAGTTTCTAATCATTGATATGTTTCTTTTAAACTTAAATAAAATTTATAAAATATAACATTACAAGCTCTAAATTCTATCTACAAATGGTTTCTTTATATGGATTTTTTGAATTTGGTGAGGTTGAACTTGGTAGAATCCATAAAATTATTGGTTTATCTCCAATCGAGCGACTGCAATCAAGCGACTACAACATAATATGAACACAAGATTAACCGTCGAATAGGTAAAGAAATATATTTTTTGATAAGTTTACAACAAATGTACACCTACATTTATTGCTTTGATATGCATGGTCAATCTTGTAAAGAGATATCTATGTAACTTCTATTTTTCAAAATTTGTTCTCTCTTTATATACACACACATCTATATAGTTGTTCATCTCATAATTCCCAAGATAAACTTCAAACAACACGGGGCTTCATTATATTTTTATTAAGTTCTTATATTATATATATAAGCTTAATGTATTAACATTCCTTATCACATAAGCTAAACTAAGTTGAATTTAACTTTAATTATACATGTAATACATATACATAAGTATGATCTTAATTATAAGTGGAGAATTATTCAATTTATGAGTAGTGATTTTATGTGAGAAGCTTGAGTGGAGAAATGAAAACCATCTTGTTAAAGTTCTTCCATAAGCATTAAAAGGATTTAAATTTATTTTTGGAATGGACAGTTTGTATATGACTTAAACCATAGTTACCACCGATCTAGGTTGGTGGTTTTTTAAAACTTTTCCGGCCTAGGTCGAAATTGTTTGGAATTAAAGAAAATGCCCTAAAATAAACCCTAAAGAAACCACGGGTCATGGAAAAAATAGCAATTTGAGCAGGATTTAGGAATTTTGTGCATTCAAACCATCATGAAGGATGATTGGGCATGGAACATGTAAAAAAAGAAAGGCAATTGCTAAAGGTAAAGGTGTATCTAGATGGACTGTAATTTTGTGCAAATGAGTATGGAGGAGGGCGCAAAGGATCAAAGTACACCTTGGGGGAGTTGCAGCTATAGTTTTGATTGTTGTCATTCACCAAATGTGCCAGAAAATGTGAAGAACGCAGCAAGATCTACTTTTTCATAGTTAACAACATATGCCTAGAGTGGGCATATACAAGAGGCATCTACATCAAGCATGGGGATCTGATAGAGTTAGGCCTTCAACAACAAGCAACCCTTCTGAATCTAGAAAAAGAAGCTTGGGGGAGGGAACTATCCCTAGTATGCTCAACAATTAAAAGTATAAATTAATGAATAATGCAATTCAAAGGTTCTTTTATGCCAATGCAATTCCATTAAATGTCATTAAGAGTAGAAGCATGAATAAAATGGTGCAAGCAATTTTGAAGTTAGCCTAGGAACTTCTGCATGAGTACTTGGTTACGAATCCTTGAGAACAAGACATCTTAAGGAAGAGTATGAAGAAGTTCATCGTAAACTTGAGAGGGATGGACAAAGTATGGCTGCACCATTGTCACATATGGATGATTTGATATTCGGAGGCGTGCTATAATCAACTTCATGATAACATCTATTCAAGGTAGTATATTTTGGAAAGCTATTGATAGTGGTGGTGTTAAGAAAACAGGAGTTTGGCTTTGGGAACAATCATGAAAGTTGGTGTGGAAAATGTGGTGCAAATTGTGATGGATAATGCATTAAATTGTGTGGCTATGGGGGATTTAATGCAACAAGAATTCCCTCATATCTTACATGGCCGATGTGTATGCCATGTGTTAGATTTGACATTGGAGAATATTGGAAGATTGGATTGAGCAACTCCGATCATAAAAAGTTGTATAGAGATTGTTTCATATATTACAAAAAAGCCATGCTTGCCTTATATGCAAGTTGTAACTAAATGGGCATGGCTATAGTCTCATTTCCTAATAATTAATAATTTTAGTTATTTAATTAGCATTTTCTAATATTAAAGGAATATTCTTTAGAATATATGTTTGAAACATAATATTCTTAGAATTTTAATAAATTATAACATTCATTGAACAAAAATTAATAACATTATAAAAGTAAAAGTATTAAATTATATATATTACCTAATAATAATTAAGGAAGAGCATAAGAGGTACATTATATAAATATTGATGTTGTTATTAAAATATTAATATTTAAATATAATATTATTAATTAAAAATTTGTAGTAGTAATATATATATATAATATACAAAATCCTATAATAATATAGTCAATCTTCCATATTGTTTTTAAAATTTATATAGTTAAGTAAACAATTTGGTACTATTATTAAAGAGTTTATAATAATTATGAATATTAAATATATGATATTTATAATTTTGTAATTGCTTTAAGCTTCAGAAAACATGCATTCCCTTACAATTTTGTTAATCGTGACTTTATCAACGCTTCTTAACATCCACCCATATAATTATAATTCATAATATTTAACATATATCGTAATAATATAATTATCTATCATATTTAATAACATTAAAGACTTATTCAATTTAGTGGTAGGATTTCGATTCAAACTATCAAGGCCATGACTAAGAATAGAATATGATCTGATAAAAGTCTCATACTTAGTCTGGCATAGCTATATACTAATGAGAGATAGGTATGTAGAAAACCCTTATCGAATGGATTTAACATTTATAAAACATGCTGGGTTTTTTTTGATTGGGAGACCATGTTTTCTCTAGGCATCCATTATATCTTTCGCTCTCCTTCTCGTGTCGCCTTTTTTGTGGTTTGAACCATGCAACCTTAACAATACTATTTTTTGTGATTACTTCAGGTGTGTCGATAATTTAACCCATCCAAATAAGCTGATTATATGATGCATCTGGAGTAATGAAACCATCATTGAAGATCCTGGCAGTAATCAAGTATGCTTTAGGTTTTTGGTTTTTTGTCCAACAAAGTGTGGGTTTGCACTTCCACATCACTACTGGCTTCTATGTCGTATGTGCTTAGTGATGTCATTTCAATCTCCTCTCGCCACCTTGTTTTAGGCCAAAAGGGTGTTGCAATTCTGTACTTGTGACAAGGCCTTCCAATTTCGAACACAGTCTCCCAATAGTTGACCACATGCTTATATAGTTCTGAGTACCAGTTGCCTTATCAGAATTCTTTGGCAGAGATTTTTGAACCCATGCCACATATTTTTGATGCTATTATATAACCTCTTGTTCTTGAGCTAGGCACTCAATGGAATAGGGTCTGGTTGTCCTTCTGGGAGAAGTGGCTTTCCATTCTCTCCTTTTGGAAGAGCATTAACCCTCTTTCGGTAACCACTCCTGCTCTGATGGCCGTAACTTGTACTGCATAATAGGTATACCATCTCGTATGGAGAAAAAGAATTGTAGCGGCACAAGGTGACCAACTAAAGAATCACTCCCTCTTTTATATACTCCTTGAGAAATTTTTTGAAGTCTGGCACCTCAGTCACAAGCAAAGCACAACTTTTTTTGGAGATGCAATTTTCAAAAAGATTCATCATATGCGGTAAGGTAAGTGCACTTGTCCTTTTTGTAGAGTTGGAGACCTTGCTGAAGAACGCATCAATATCTTCATGAGTGTGACCAACCATAAGAAACTGAGCGTGATTGTTCAAACACACCTTTGGCAACAAGCATTGACAAGTATGCTAGCACATATCTAGAAAATAAAAGTAAGTATGAGCTTGAGAAACCCTTAAGTAAAATGATTTACCTATTTTTGTTCTCGCCTGCACAATTATCCATCTGTAAAAGCAAATGACGAGGAAGCTTATTTGATGTTGAGGACACATGTACACTATTTGAGCTAGATCCCTCCACTGAACCTGAACTCTCAACAGGGCCATCTTTTTTTGTGCAGGCTGTTGACAATGCCTCTCATATTCCCAAGTAGCCTCAAGTGCAGACGTGTTCATGAGAGCATTATGTAAAGGTTGAAGGTGTTGTTTCTTCACTTTGAGATCACTGATAGGACTTGTCTGTGAGTGGGCTTCAAGGTTTCTGAAACACATGGCCAATCGACCCAATAGTGAAATTGGAGTCGCTAGACCAATGTGGAAGTGAAAAGTGTCCATATGACTCACAAATGTGTTACCACATGTCAATGAAATCGGAAGTTTCATGACATTTCCAAGGCACTTTGGTGTTGCAACGAGCTTTGGAATGCTGGTCTTTGAATGATCCATCTTGTCATGGATCAAGCACAGGTACTCTGATGGGCGTGACACAGAAAGCATGCGGTGTGCATAGTACTGAGACCGGCAAGTTTGTTGTGCAATCATGTGGGCCTCCATCTTCTTTTGAATGGCAGTGATCTCCACCAAGGTTTTTGCACAAGCCTCTGCAGCCTTCAATGATGTACAAGTGTCACACTTGGAAAAGCTAGAGTGTTTTGCAATCTCCACATCCTTAAAATGAGTATTCCATATGTTGTTGAAGGTACCAGTGCAGATTGCTTGAGCCCCATCAAACTGAGGCACTTGTTCACATGTTCACACAGCTTCAATTGAGTGTAGATTGAAGGCAAAACCTTGAGATTTTCCCTGACCCCTGCATTTGTGGTTCGGCATTTGTGAGGCATCCTGTCTGCATTTGCTTCCACAAAAGCCTTGAGTATCTCTATGGCTGCCATAATGTGAGAGCGGGTTTTGACCAAGGAGTGTTCCCATGTACTGAGGTTCGCGCTTCCATCTAGCCCATCATCCCTCCGACGGTAGAACGTGGTCTTTGGGATCCCGTATATACTGTACCAAGCTTTGAAGCAGATGGCCACCTTATTAAATACCATGGATGTACTCTGATAACCTGTGTCCGAGGCCATTCCATCAATACACCCAGTTAGTGCAGCATATACAAACTCATGCCTTTGCTTTTGGGTGAGCGTACGAAAGACATGTCTACATTGGGTAATTTCATTCCGGTCTGCCATCTGACAACACTTCTTCTTGCAGCAGTCAATCGTGGAAATGCTCGTAACACTTTCGGAAGATGTAGGATCCATCTTCACCCTCTTGCTGAAACTTGCAGGGGAAGATCTGCAACCCATGAATCGCCTTTTTTTACAATAGGACCAATGCAAGGAACCTCTTCAAATATGAGTTGTTCTTCCGGGTTGTTATTATTGAAATCCAACCCAGAATATGTTGAACCATCTTGCCGTCTTAATTCAGATGTTCGCCACCTCACGAGGGATCCAGGATGCAATGTGCCATTAGGTGAAACCTCTGTCACAACTACACCCACGAAGTCGGACCCTAGTTTCTCTTCTGACACTGCTTCCATTGGATTTATAGCTGTGATGATGCCTCTCCCAACCTCAATCTCATGAAGAAAGAGAATCACCTCATCCATCACAGCAGGCAAGCCATCATCTGGAAAACTCGTGCTACTGTTTGTTTGTGACTCTGTATATTCTGTGTCAGCCTTGACTTCATCCAAATTCCACAATACAGGAGAACCCTCCTCAAATTCCATTCCGAACCTCAACATGCTTGAAAATGGTGTTCACCCATACGTACACACAAGATCCTTGGGCAATATTGTGACATGATGCATTATCATCTCGAACTTCCACAGTTCCAGTGCCAACTATCTCGTTGTTCCGAAGAAGACATACTTTATCTCCAGTATTATACATATTGTCCTGCACATAAATAATTGTGTTATTTATGATATCTGTTTATGCAATATTTCTAAGAAATCATAAATTGCGGTTACTTAATAATATGCATGTGCAATAATACATAATTATGTATAAAGATAATATCTCATGCTTTATTAATACAACTGATGGGCGGGATTAATCCCGCCCAGACTCCCTCCGACGAGGAACGATGGCGGGATTAATCCCCCGCGACTCTACCCCTTCGGAGTGAGTCGGCGGGATTAATCCCGCGACCTACCCCATCGAGAGAGTCGGCGGGATTAATCCCGCCGCGATTCCCTCCGAGGAAGAGCGGGATTAATCCCGCCGATCTTCGGAGAGAGTGGCGGGATTAATCCCGCGGATCCCTCCGACAGAGAAGCGGCGGGATTAATCCCGCCGGATCTTCCTTCGGAGAGGCGGCGGGATTAATCCGCGTGACTCCCTCCGACGAGGAAGTACCGGCGATTAATCCCGCCGGTCTTCCTCGTCGGAGAGAGAGGGATTAATCCCGCAAATCCCTCCGACGAGGAAGAGGGGCGGATTAATCCCGCCCACAACTCTGACGACGGGAATAGGGGCAGGATTAATCCCGCCACAACTCTCTCCGAAGCTATGATTTCAAAGAGATCTCGGGATAATCCTGCCCAAAATATTTAAAACAGGGAAGTGGTGGCGAGATTAATCCCGCCACCCCTTCTCTGCCTCCTAAAATGGTTGGCGAGATTAATCCCATAAATAACTCTTTTAATAAATTCAAGTAACTCTTTATCAGTTGAGAGAGTTATCGGCGGATTAATCCCGCCGCTCTTTTTAAGAGGCGGAGAAGCATTGCCCGGACTAATTCTGCCATAGCTATCAAAGAGATGGTGGCGGGATTAATCCCGCCACCTCTTCGAAGAGGCAAAAAAAATGGCCGGATTAATCCCCGCCCCGGCTAACCGAGAATATTAAGTTAGAAGTATATTTAAACGGGATAAATCCCTAACAGAATATATTGTAATCCTAATGCATTCCTAAATCCCTAAATTCTAAAATTTAAGAGAGAATGTAAGAGAGTGAATCTTTATAAATATATTAAATTTGTTTATAATACTTACTTGTAAACAGCACTGAAGGCGTGTGCTTTCCTATAAACAATAGCGCACCCAATTTAATGTCGCTCCTGAGCTGATCACTAAGAAGAAAAAAGAAAATCTGAAGAGTGAAAAATAAAGAAATGAAGAAACCCTTGCCGGAGAAAGAACCAGATCTGAATTTGAGTGGGAAATTAAATGCATTTTCAAATTTACATGTCAGACCGACAATACTTATGTCAGAAATTCAAATTTTTTAAAATAACAAAAAGAAAATTTAAGATGAGTTGAAACAAATAACCGACAGTCTGACATATATACTCTCCAATTCCAATGAGTGTTTTAAAATTGCATTTAATGTCATTCAAGTGATTCAAGCTGTTTAATATTACGAAATTTTGTAATTATTCTACATTCTTAATATTCAAGTATAATTATTAAGTTTATATTATATATATATATATACTAATACAATAAATAAATTGATATATTATTATGTATCATTTAAAATATATTCATAGTCTGTTTAATTATTATTTTCTTAATTACTCGAGTAATTAATTTACATTTCCTACTATTAATGGGATATTCTTTATTATTTTCTTAATATTCAAAGAATATTCCAATATTAAACCTGATTATCATAATTAAATTAGTCTTATTCTTAATTATCTCAGTAATTATTCTACATTTGTATATATTAATGGGATTTTCTCAATTAATTTGTTATTATTTCAAGAATATTCCTATGTTAAACCTTATTATCAATATTAAATTAATATATTATTAAAACTATATGACTATATATTAGATAAAATGATGTATTATTATGTATAATTTAAAATATGTTCATAGTGTGTATATTAATATCATTTTCTTAATTACTTGAGTAATTAATCTTCTTTATATTAATGGATATTCTTTATTATTTTCTTATTATTCCAAGAATATTTCAATATTAAACATGATTATCATAATTAATTTAGTTAATTATTTCAGTACTTGATCTACATTTGTATATATTAATGGGATTTTCTCAATTAATTTCTTATTATTTCAAGAATATTCAATGTTAAACCTTATTATCAATATTAAATTAATATTATTATTAAAACTATATATGGCTATATATTAGATAAAATCATATATTATTATGTATAATTTAAAATATGTTCATAGTGTGTTTATTAATATTATTTTCTTAATTATTCGATGTTTGTTTTACACATATATAAACACAATCATAAATTTATATATACACGTGCACACGCATTAGAAGCACTTACAGAGACACATATGCACACACATGCACATTGCCCTAAACCAAACTTGAGAAAATTATATGTTGCTTCTTTATTGAAAAATCATGTTCAACGCATGTATGATCTATATGTACTCAGTCTGTGTGTATGTAACACATTGAATTTACACATGTAATATATATGTATGTCTGTGTGTATACACGTGTATGTATATATGTGTACTAATATATGCAATGTGTACGATTTTCATTTGTTAACACTCTCTCTCTTTCTCATACATACACAGTGTCACCATGCATAATCCCTTCTTCATACATACACACCATGCATGATCATGATCCATAATATGTACTGATGTTACAATATTATGTAATATGTATAATATATCTGTGTATAATATTTGTATGTATAATATGTGTACTAATATATGCAATGCGTACAAAATTAATTTTTAACACTCACTCCTCTCATACATACACACCATGCATGATCCATCCTAACCCTAAACCCTAAACCCTAAACCTTATGTAATACATTGAATTTACACATGTAATATGTATGTATGTCTGTGTGTATACACGTGTGTATGTATATGTGTGTACTAATATATGCAATGTGTATGAATTTAATTTGTTAACATTCTCTTTCTTCTCTCATACATATACACAATGCATGATCCATATTAATATGTATTGTCTCTCTTCTCTCAAACATATACACCATGCATGATCCATAATATTATTGTCTCTCTTCTCTCATACATGCACACCATGCATGATCCATAATATGTACTATGTCTCTCTAATATTAATATGTATTAATATGTAT
>PUQB01000844.1:0-88507 GCA_003024785.1 Selaginella tamariscina
AGAAACCTACACACAATGTACATACAGATCGGGAATTGAAACGTAATATCTATGCATTTGTAAGATACAATACTATATACAGATACTGTACGCCTCTATATCATATCTGCTGTATATATAGATGACACCATATATACACACATTAGACATACATATGTAGAAAATTCATGCAAGTATAAAGTTAACATAAATGCCGTATTAAATACACATTAGGTTATGAACAACTGTATAAATACACGTACATATGTTAAAATACATTATACGTTATGAAAGTTTAAATATTAGATTTGATAGGTGGTAATAAGCAGCTGCTCAAGCAACTCAGACGAGGAGAATATACCAAAGCAAACAGTATATTCCAGTGCCAGGTGTTTATTACACATGAAAGATATTACAGATTCCCAAGGATATTCTAGGAATCTGGAGTTCGATACATGTGGCATCTGCGAGAATATTATATTAGAAGATTATAATATGAAGAATTGTAGCTTGGAACATAGTCTGGAGGAGTCCACTTACCAGAGCTGCAGTGGAGGTATAAAATATTAATATATATTATTATTTATTTAAACTTTATTACTACATTTAATTTAAACATTAAGATAAATTTTAATAAATATAATTTAAACAGTTTGATTGCAAGTATCTCCATATATTTAGTTTTAAACATTAATAATTAATAATAAGCTACCAAGATTATAAGATATGATATGGATATATACATTTATATTACTAATAATCAATTTATATTTTAGTTTAAAAAAAATAAGACTAATAATTCATAATATTAGATGGAAGCGTGTGTAGTAGTGGCATTGGACGTGGAAAACTAAATAAGAGGGAGTCTTATAAAGAAGATATTTTGTTAAGTGAGATTGGTGCAGATACCTCTGAATTAAGGACGAATAAGTGTCGTAAACCGGTAATAATATCGAAAATAAACATTAGTTACTAAATTAGCTTTTTAATACTCATATAACATAGATAGGTAATAAATTATTAACGTTTATTTTTTTTATTTAATAATTTTTAATATGTTTATTACAGGTTAAAGTTGAAAAAAACAACATTAATAAGGCTAGAAAAGCAGTTGTTCGCGAGAAGTCCAATGATTCGAACAAAGTACCTAAAACTTGGAATTCTTCAACTAAAGCTCCTGTCCAAAGAATAAGGAAGAAGGTAAACTTAAATACAATATATTATATATGTATTTCTATACATGTAAGATAAGATGTTAAATTATAGAGTTAATTTCAAGAGATTAAGGGGTTATAGTTTAATAGTGTACTGCCTATATCAGATTCCGTAATAGTGACTATATTGATAAATCGTCGAATAATAGTATATATATTGTATAATATAATATTAATATTATGCTATTATTAATAACAGGAAGACGTGGAAAAACAGGAGAAAAAAGATATAAATTTGAGAAATAATAATGAGAGAAAACCTCATTGGTGTCTACACAAGAAGCATAATCCCTGTGATGACGTGGCATCGGCAGGATCTACAACTGTAGAAGAGGATATTCGAATTAAGAGTTCCAATGAGGATATTCCAATTAAGAATTTAAATGAAGATGATATTCGCAGGAAGAACTTAAATGATCAAAATGCAGAAATAATTGCCACGTTAGCAGAGATGAACACAAGGGAGTTAAGGGCTCTACAATGTTCTGCTGCTATTATGCGACATAACCTTGGTGTTCTTCGTGATGATGTTAAGGTGCGTGTGTGTGTGTGAGTGCGTGAATGTATGTGGTCGTATTTATGTGTCACGTTATATTATATTATTGAATAAACATGTATGATTCTCTCTTTTCTGGTGTGTGTGTGTGTATAACTTGCAGACACATGTAATGTATGTCTGTTGCACATATGTGATGTAACTAGTTTAATATATATGTTTATGTTATATATATCACATGTGTGTGTGTGTGTGTGTGGGTGTGGGTGTGTGCGTGTGTGTGCTGTTTTTTATAGGTATATGTATGAATGGTTTTATATGATATACTAATGGTTGAAAATATTGTGCAGGGATTGCGAGGGTGTTTAGATGGAAAGAAAACAAGTTATTCATGGTGGACAATGTTTAAGGACTTTGTAGTTGCAGCAGGACTTGTATCAGGAGCCTTCGGTTTGCGTACATTACTGGACATGCTCAAGAGATCAGCTCGCTACGGTGCTTGTGTGCGTGTGCGTGTGTATATATACGATTATAGTATTATAGTGTGTAATATATATGATAATATGTGTGTATGAGTGTACGTGTGTGTGTGTAGAAGATATATACAAACTATGTTTTGTGTAACAGGAGTATTGAAGCGGGTAACAAACAAGCAAGAGAAGATGGTCTTGGCAGCTTTTGTGTTAACTGTTGGAGCTCGGTTTGGGAAACAGTTATGGCAAGAACAGGTGTGTACATGCATGCTGTGCATACGCGTGGAGCTGTGTGTGTGTGTGTGTTGTTGTTGGAGCTCGTTGCTTAAGTATAGATTCTGCTTTAGAACCCGAAACCGTAACATCTGTGTATACGTATACATACTGTATTTTTGGCAATACTAAACACACACACACACATCACTGCTAAGTTCAACGATCCCTGCACATATGTGTGTGTTAGGTGTATGTATGTTACTGACACACACTTTTAAGAGCGCATATACGTACATGTGTAGTGTATACATATGCTGTGTGGTACACACATTCATATGTATGTCCGCCACATGTGTGTGTGTGTGTGTGTGTGTGTGTGGTTTATACTGTATCATGTGAAACGCACAGGGGAATGCGAGGTGGCGACGTGAGAAAAGGTTACGTGAACAGCTTTGTAGAATTGACGAGAGGGTCTGTCTCATGTCCGGACTTACTACACCAGAGGCCACACATTCAACAGACTCTGAATGAATATTTCACACACAAACAGTTTCAAAATAACTAGCCAAGAAGATCCCGTGAAACATTGAGAAAAGAGGTTTAGTTAATATTATAAATTAATTACGGTATACAATATTGTGCTGGTGAAGATATTAGTTTCACACGCGCATGCACACACACACACACACACACACACACACATGCACGAGTTGATGATAAACTATGTTTGCAGAGATTTCGAGATACATATAATGGACATGTGGAAATGTCATGTCCTCCAGAACAAGGATATGTGTGTGTGCAAGCCTACTTAGTGATTTATTTATCAAATAATTACTTTAATTATTTTGAGGAGTAAATGCAATCTTCACTAATTGATGGGGATTGGATATATACACATACTTAATATATGTATATGTTTTTATTTTGTATAGAATAACAACTGGGTTAAGGATTTAATTTATAAATAATTTATAAAATAGCTAATGTATATACGTTATTGTACATAATACATATTATACGTAACATTATTGTAAGTAATCATTCTCGTCTGTGGTGAATGAATATATATTATGCATAACTAGAAGATATTCTTTTAACCTTTAGCTATAGTAGAGTTTAAATGTTGATTATGATTTAATAAAAGTCTTGTATTCATTTTTATATACATGTTTGACATCATATACAGGTTTCGTATGCAGTCTCACGGACTGATATAACACGCATGCACACTTTGAATGCGTCATCTATATTTTTTATTAATTTTCTTGCCATTTAATAATCTACAGCTACATTATATATTTAATTTACTGTGTATGAGAATAATTTGTCTTAAATTGTAAATTTATTTTATTATTATTCATACAATTATTCATTTTTATACTATTATTATATAAAAATAAAAATGATAATAGATAATACTATTACCCTTTGTATATTCAATTTTATTAATAATTATATACATAATAGTTTAAAATATGTCTATAATCGTGTGTTACAACACTTTAATTATCATGTATATGCCATAAAGCTGCCCAAAGTTATATATGTGTGATTAGTTCTATATATATGTGATTACATATAATCACCATAATAATTATAGTTTTTCATAATTTACATTTTGTGTTACACTAAATCTGTATTTATCTATATTGTACATGCCTTGAAGACTTACGGTTACTTTTGTATTGTTTCATGTAATATTTTACCAAATTTAATAATGTCAGTTTGAATTTCTCAAGTATATATGTGTGTATATTATGAATATATATATTTAATATATATTCATATAGATATATTTTGACGTCGTTACAAATTTGTAATGATGTTAAGATGTAGAAAGGATAATATATGCATGAGTGAGTGGATTGGTTGATGAATAAAAATCAAACACACTGGCCATGTATTTATGTGTACATAAATAATCGTTATGTGTGTATGTATAAATTATATGTGTACATTTGAATTAATGTTCACTGGTAATATTGGTACTATTGGCATATATATTTTATTTTGACAAATATAAAAACAAATACATATCTGGGTATGTGTACGAACTTATGTATACACATAAATTATAGTTTCTTGTTAACTATACGACACTCACAACTATGAATATCATGCATATAAGGATGTGTGCTTGATTATTAAGTTTCTAAGTATATTAGCATGGAACAAAACAAAATATAACATTAATTTTGTTAAAATACTAAAAAGATTAAAAGCACCATCTCTTAATTAGTAATAGACAAACACGTTATAGTAATATTTAATCAACATAGGAGTTCTTACATGTGTTTTTTTGAAGGATTGGAAAAAATATAAAAATAACATATATTATGGTGAAAAGACGAGAGTTAAACGAGAATACAAGTATAACCATGACACGGTGGCAAAGGTAGAAAATGCATTTGAATATAACAATGGAATACTCCCAAGGGTGTTATGATAACTAACTCTTTGGGAGTATTCCATTGTTATATTCAAATGCGTTCTTTAATAGAGAATTAATTATCATAACATAGTGAGAAAGTTATATAATTAATTGAATAAGATTTCGAAAAAGTTATAATATCTATTAAAAATAAGGGTATAAATAAATATAGAAAGGGATCTATGAATACTGATTATTGTACTATATACCTTTATAACATAATATATACTCTTTTCTTATTCATTGTTCTTTGTCTTCATAGTATTATCGTCTCTTTTCTCTATTACATTAGGATCTTTTAAAATCTTAATTTTAAACAATTCATTATTTCATAAATTCCGTTCTAACTCTATAGTACGGGGTGATCACCAATATAATTAGTGTTGTAGAACAATTTAGTCTTAACAACACCTTATCTCCACTATTAATGTTTGATATAAATGTGACTAGATATCCACAAATACCAACATACCACACATGCACGTGTATGCATGCATTACAATGTTCCTAGTTTATAGAGAGTATTTAATATTTAGTGTACTGTTGGGAATTCCCAACATTTAAAACTTAGAAAGAACAATATTCACAATTAGGCTTGAATAAAAAATAAGATTTACAATGTAATACATTATATATTAATTGTATATTATAAATATATTATGCATATACTGACTTATAAAAATCTCATTAAAGATAGCCTTTATATATTATTGTATAAAAGTCATAATTATTAAAGATGAATGTATAACGAATATAATCATACACAATTTAACGAGGGCTACATATTATGTTCAAACTTCACATATTTCCATTATTGACTCTTGCTTTTGTCTTTTTGAAAAAAAAAAAAATTCCATAATTAAACTTACCATGCTTTATTATTTTAATATATACATATATAAATGGGATGTTCACATTTAATATGTCATGAATATTATATTTAATTTCAAATAAGTTGGGATTAACTAGGTTATGCATATGAATAAAAATTAAATTTTTAAATATTAAGTATTAAGTGCATATAGAAATTAGATTTCTCTGCTTTCCATTTACAATTTAACTTGTCCATGTTAAGAATTAAACAAGGTGAAAAAAAAATAGATTTATAGAAATTCCAATTGAATATAAATGACATTTCCTAATTTAAATAATATTTAAGAAATAGTAAAGCATGGCACATGGTTATTATGATTTACAATGTTAAACTAATGTTAATTTTGAGTGTTTTTCTTAATCATAAAAATCTAAAAAGATATGTTTTGATGTGTGTTTTTATTCATTTAAGAACAATACATTTAAAGAAAATATTACGAACATATATACTTTTGTGTACAAAGCATGTACAGTATAATTCTTTTTAAAAATCAAATACCATTTTATATCCAAATGGTTAAAACATTGTATTCACATTAACTTCTTTAGGTCATGATACCTTCTTAAATCTTGACATGTTCTTTGAGGATATCTCCAATGACAGGATTAGAATCAAGCATCTATTGAATGTGTCTAGTAACTTTTGTTTATTTTGCATTTGTATCTTGCTCAGTCAAAGTGCAGTTGTTAATGTTATAAACTAAGTTTCAACTCTGTAGTATTTACATAGTACTTGGTCTGGCCTCACACTTTAGCCTTGTATTAACTTTTTTAATTTCAGATGTTTTCCTTTCTTCTTCTTAATGTACTTCCAACCCTTAATTACTTTATTTTTACCCTTTCCCCATCTAGTTACCTCTTCTTCACCTTTAATCTTGTCTCCAACCAACAAAAGATCAAATGCATTCTTCTTGCCCTCTACCTCCTCATCCTCACAAATAACAATCAAACTCATTCATAGTATCATAATTGCCTTTTGAATGCCCCATAGTTTCGTTTGAATGCCACTTTACCTCTACCTCCTCACGCTCACCTTGTTGCACTTTTCATCCATGCTACCTCCCTTTTTATCTCTACAAGAACTCCCTTCAACCTCTTCACCTTTTCCATGCTCCCACCCTCATTTCCCACATTTAACCATGGCAGTGGATCATTGGAATCCCCAACACACCCATCACATATTAAGTCAATCATATAATTAATGTATTCCTTCTTTTCTTGGGAGGAGGTTCCACAAACTCACCCCAATGCAAAGAACTTGGTTGTGCTGCAACATGATTTTTTCAAGATGTTTGAATCCACATGTGGATTTAAAGGCCGATATCAAGCCCCAAGAAGAGCTTGAGAAGCACCATAGAAAAACTTTTACATTGACAAAAGATGTGGACAAAGCCTTTTCATGTACTTGCTGAAGGCCATGTCTTTTGGAATTGAATCACCCAAGAGAGGCTCTTACTTAGACTTGAATAGCCGCAATGTGGACTCAACATCGAATTTCAAATTGTTAGCACAATGGAACTTAATTACAAAAGAAACTCTTTGAATATGCAATATAGAAAAGAAAAATTAACAATAACTTAATAATATACATTTATACATAAATATTTAATGATAAATTTTGTAAGTAAAATGTAGTTATTTTTGCGTATGTATAATAGATATACACACACACATATACATAATATAATTTAAATAAGACCCTAATTTATTTATTTGTAAATAGGTCACAATAACATACATATATATATATATATATATATATTGCAATGAGTGCAAACCTTAAAATAATGTTTGCACATGAGAGAGAATTGATTTACTTTATCCCTTCCGATGTCTCATACTTAATGTAAATTGAATAAATTATTTTAATACAAGACAAAAGATTTACTTCATGCATACACCATCATACTGAAGAGAGAGAATTATAGTAATGTCAATATAAAAATTTCATTGTACAAATTTGAAAGTTTGTAAATATATTTACTTTTTGGGCTTGAACAATTGATTTCGATTATTACACATGATGCAATGTGTTGTTTAAACATTTGACTATTAACGTGGTTATGATTAATATATATTGAAAAGCTGTAGGCAATAAATACCATACTTCCACCTAATATATGTATTTATATATGTACATGGAATCATAATGTATGTGCATGTTTAATAATCATGTTTGTGTATACATAAGCATATTACACAAATGTACAATTTTATGATTCTAAAAGTTCCATTTGGTACTTCCCTATATAAGCTTTTGTATGGTCATGACCCGATGTTGCCAACGGAGTTGGGTTATCCTAAATCTTATTTAACAATTATGCTATTAAATTTTATATTATAATTATCTTTGGCAGTAGCACTTTAGTTTTAGCCTTTGCCATCTTACTGGGTTTCTTTGTAGACTTCTTCGAGGGCTCCCCTTCACTTTTTTGCTTCTTCTGGAGTAATGAGAACCATCATTAATTTTTGAAGATCCTGGCAGCAATCAAAGTATGCTTTAGGTTTTTGGTTCCTATATTGTGTGTGCGTATGTGTGTAAAACCTCAAATACGGGGTTACCATATATAGTTCAATATAAAAATAAAGTCATTGTAAAAGATCAATATTATAGCAATAGCCCTAATTCTGTGTTCCCATCCGACTCTCGTTTTTCACGATATGTATTGTTTTTGGTGTTTTATATGTGCTATAAAATTTGAGTATGAAACACAAGTACCATCAGCATGCAAGGAGTTGTAAATATATAAAATCTATGTTTATTGTATACATATGCTCAAGATGTATATATGTATATATGTATGCATTATATGTAAACCAGTGGCATGAAGTAGTAATTAGAAGGAAGCTCGTTGTGTGTATAAATGTGGGGATCATTGTGTATATTGTATTTACTTACATCTATGTACCATGGATGGGACACATTTATATAAATAACATGCATCTTGAGCAGGTAACTAGGTGACATCATATGGAATCAGCACAAATGGGATAATACCATACCGCGTTTAATCCGAATTCCACGCTGTTGTTTCTAGGTTCAAGATATAGTTTCCAACAGTTCAAGATATAGAATTGACGGCGTAAGATGCACACACAAATGTGTATATAAATAGGGAAGTATTATAGGGATTTCATCATATTTGTATGTTATGGGATCTTCTAAAAGGATGCGTTGTACATCAGACAAGGATGATGTAAAGAGGAGGAAAATTTCACACCCAAAACTAGAACAAGGTATATTCTCTTTTAATTTATCTCCCACGGCACCATGTACCATAAATTATTCTCTCTTTCTTTTTTCTTTTCCTTAGGGACAAAATGGGATCAAAACCAGGACCAACCATTTCGGCTCAATTTAAAATCACCGATTCTTGCATACTCGCTATTAACTTTGGAGACATCACCAAATGGTGCGTGAGTGACACAACAGACGCCATTGTAAATGCTGCTAATAAAAGGATGATTGGGGGTGGTGGTGTTGATGGAGGTATTACACTTCTATAATATAATATTATTTTACATGTTTCTCACACTTATTCCATGTCACCTATTATTTATTAGCAATCCATCGTGCTGTTGGACCTGAGCTGCGTGCCGCTTGTGAAGGATTGCAGAGATATCTCCTGATGTTCGTTGTGCTAATGGTGGGGCAATTGACACACCGTAAGTTTGTGTGTGTGTGCAAGAGAGAGAGTAAAATTTTCTTATGCATTTTAATTTCCAAAGGTTTAAGTTGCCAGTATCTCGCATAATACACACGGTCGGTCCTATTTATAAGAAGGAGAAAGAAATCAAGTGCTCCAAAGACCTCACAAAAGCCTATAGGTAAAGCTAATTGACAACTAGATTATATTAATTAAACCATATTTTATGAAGCTACTAACGAGATGTATGACAGCAACTCTTTGAAGCTGGCAAGGGAGAAGGGCAATTGAGTACATTGCATTCCCAGCTATTTCTTGTGGAATTTATCGGTAAGTTTTCAATTTACTATATAGTAACGTATATATAAATATATCCAATGGAATGTGAGGCGTATATTGATGTATGTTTTTATACGTAGTTTCCAGTCATTGATGCAATAGGTCTTGCCTTGGAAACCTTGAAGGAGAGCTCAAACGGCTTTAAAGAGGTAATATAAACATAATATAGTTTGCAATCTATATCATTAAGCATATGCAATGGACGTTAATAGCATGATTTGCGCGGTCCATATTAAATCAAACCGATGAATTTGCACCTGTCTTTATTTGTAATTTTTTTATTTCTCGGATGTTATTTCACGAAAATATGCACATGCATGTATAATATAATATACCTATTTAGTACTGACCAATTTCTATTTTAGTATGAAATATAAGTGAACCAAGTATGTTTATTATAAATACATGCTTATTTTTTAATTAACATACGAGTATAAAATGTATTGATGTATCAATTAGTATATTTGTACTAACCATTCAATTGAATATAATACTTCTTTTTCACGACTTCAGATTCACTTTATATTATTTAAAGAAAGCACCTTATCTGCTTTTCTTACAACTGCGAAAGAGAAGTTTGAAAGGATACAATGAATACAATAATACTTGAAATTAAATTATATAAAAACTCGCTTGTACATATTTTACTACTTTGATTCATAAATATTTAGTCAAATGTTTTATTTCAGATTTTTACGTTGTGCAACCATATTTTATACATCTAGAATACATGATTTTATAAATTGTATTCTAATTTTCTATTTGTCACATGAGTAAGGTAATACACCATGTAATTTGGCCTTGTACCCTTCCAAATGTACGTATGACAAACAAAGTGTGGATTAAAGTGAATTAAACTAAGTCTTGTTACACTTTATCTTTCGAATCTTTTACCCTCGATATATCGATAATTGTTTTGTTTCTTC
Source organism: Selaginella tamariscina (assembly GCA_003024785.1). NCBI lineage: Eukaryota > Viridiplantae > Streptophyta > Lycopodiopsida > Selaginellales > Selaginellaceae > Selaginella > Selaginella tamariscina. The sequence continues at coordinate 10,598 of PUQB01000844.1, forward strand.
TTTCCTTATTAAATTGATTGTTTGTTTCAATAATCATATTTTATATGTATATGTTTATTATAAATAAATAAAATGGCACTACATAATATTATTACCCTTTATATATTCAACTATATTAATAATTTTCTACATAATAGTCTATAATCATGTGTTATACAATAATTTAATAATCATGTATGTGTAATAAAGCTTTAAAGTATATATATAGGATTAGTTCTATGGTTACATAGTTTATTATTTATGTGATTACATGTAATCACCTCATGATATATAGTTTTTATAATTTACATTTTGTGTTACACTAATGTGTATTTATCTTTATTGTATTGCTTACAAAGGTTACTTTTGTATTGAATATTTATATATCTTAACATGTTTATAGTGATGTTAGATACAAAAAGCATATGTTCAGAGGATATGCATGGGTGAGTGTGATTACTTGCTTTTTTGAAATGAATAAAGAACGAACACTGGCCATGTATGTATGTGTATAATGTGTATGTATAAATGATATGTGTATATAATTAATGTCCATATATTGGTAATATTGGCATGTGTATGTATGTGTTAATAATACATGTACATGTGCGAAACTTATGTACACAAAAATTATAGTTTTGTTAGCTATATGACACCCACAATATGTATTTATGTGTATACTGTGTCTTATACACCACACAAAAAACAAATCAACTTCAAGTGTATGAGTAAGAGTATCATGCATATAATGTTGTGTGCTTGATTATTAAGTTTCTAAATGTATATCATGGAACAAAGTATGACATTTGCTGAAATATTAAGAACACCAAAAGCTCTGTCTTCCTTCTAGTAGCATAGATAAACATTCAAGTAATACACCTCCATTTCCACTATCAAGGTCTTGTAAGTGCGTATGGATATCCACAAATGCCATATATTAAGGCACACATGCATGTGTAGCATGTATTACAATAGCCAGTTCTTCAATGTGAGAATGAGAGTATTTAGTATTTGTTAAATTAATGTGGGAACTTTCCAACTGAAGGGACAATTCCGAATTAACACTCAAAATTAATATTATTTTAACTTTTTTTAAATTGCATTATTTCTTAGATATTATTAAAATAGGAAATGTCATTTATGTTGAAATGGAATTTCCATAAATCTTTTTTTTTCATTCACCTAATGTGTTTAATTTTAAATTGTACATGAAATTTAATTTTATATGCACTTAATACTTAATATTTAAAATTTAATTCTTTCATCCACCTCATATGCATAATTTAGTTAATCCCATTTTATTTGAAATTAATTTAATATTCATGACAATATTAAAATACCATTTATAAATAAATATTATTTAAAAATAATAAGCACAATAAGTCTAATTATGGATTTAAAAAATTTAAAATAGTGGAAATATGTGAAATTTAAACATTATGTAGCCCTCATTAAACTAAAATGATTGTATTTGTTATTATATTCATCTTTAATAATTATGATTTATATACATAATATATGAAGGCTTCATGTAATAAATCCTAAAATAGCTAATATAAAGATCAATATGAGATTTTCATAAATCCAATATATGCATATATAGATTTCATAATATCCAATTAATATATAAATGTATTATTATTTTTCTACGTTCCAAAACTTTTCTTAAATGCTACATAATAGTGTGTATAAAATTCTCTTAAAAATAAAAAAAGAGATGTGTTTTTCTTATTCATTTAAGAATAATACATTTAATAAGAATATCTGAATATATAATATACTTTATATGTACAAAGCATGTGAAAGCATAAATATAATTCTTTATTAAAAATCAAATATCATTTCATATCCAAATGGCCTAAAACATAGTATTGACACTAGCTCCTTTTCAAGCTCATGATACCTTCTTGTCATAGTCTTGAGGATATTTCCAACAACATGGTCGTGGCCCAACATCGAATGTGTCCAACGGCTTTTATTTATTTTGCATTTGTACCTAGGCCTAGTCAAACTACCGTTGTTAACGTTGTAAAACTTAGTACAACTTTTAACTCCATAGTATTTACATGGTATCTGGCTTGGCCACAACGCTTTAGCCTCCCATATTAACTTTTTCATCTCCGGATGTCTTTTTTTCTTTTTTTTTAATGTTCTTCCCACCCTCAATTGCTTTATTCTTACCCTTTTCCCCTCTAGTTACCTCTTCTTCACCCTTCCAACCAACAAAAGATCAAATTCGTCCTTGTTGCCCTCTACCTCCTCATCCTCCTCAAATGATGCTCCAACTCATCCATATTTTCCTTGTTGCCCTTTGAATGCCCCTTTGCCTCCTCATCCTCCTCAAATAACACATCAAACTCATTCATAGTGTCATTTGAATGCCCCTCTACCTCTACCTCCTCACTCTCCACCTTGTTGCGCTTTTCATCCAAAGCATCCACGTTACCTCCCCTTTTCATCTCCATAGGAACTCCCTTCATCGCCACTTCAGCCTTTTCCATGCTCCCACCCTCATTTCCCTTTCCTATCTCTTCACCAAAAAGAATATATATTGTTGAAAACCAAGAGTAGGAAGGATATATCGGAGTACGAGTACTAACATAATACGGGTGAGTCACTACCGCAATATGATGTTTAAGGCGGAGTACGGCATACTTGGATAAGGATAAGAAAGAGTTACAGGGATAAGGTTAAGAGGTAGTTACTATAACTACTAATATGAGATCAAGAGTACGGATATAAATGGACCAGATTAGGACTAGAAAGGGATCCCGAGTATACTGTTATTTTGTACCATGTATTGTGTGCGGACATAATATAAGTTTCCTTTCACTCTCCATATGACTATCTCTTACTCGTATTTCTGCTTTGATGTATACTATTCCTTTTCTCATTACTGTGACGGGATCCATAGTATTCTGCCTGCTATACACCTTGCCATCCTTACCCTTTCTCGACCTTCTGATGTTTGATTTCTTCTCTATCTTATTCTGATTGACCCTTAATACGGGTTTGTCGGTGGCGTCCACTACTATGTTTAGTTGGTAGGATTTTCTATGTTCAACATATGGTAACCAAAAGGGATGGTCGTGTTAAGAGGTAATTAATAATGTGTTTGTAGAATGTACTAGGATGGGTAGATTGATACCCAAAGAAGTGTTGGAGTTTAAAGAGAAATTATGGCAGAAGAAGAAGTTTGACGCTTTTTTGTAGGCTCAGGAGTGAGTCCTTAATACAATCAGGACAGCTATCGTGGAGACGAAGAACGCTCAACAAAGACTGCATGAGAATGGATCTGGCAGTATTTAGTAGTAAGTAAATGGATGATTACCAATGTATTCTTGCAGAACGTCAATGATATGAAGAGATCAGGCAGAGACAGCAAAGAGAACGTGAGGAGCGATACTTACGACGACAAGCAGTAATAGAGACACGGAAGAGAATTGAGGAGTGTGAAGAACAAGAAGGAAGGAGCAAACTGAAGCTCGAGGAGAGGAGCAACAAACAACGAAGTACGACGAGGTTACAGAGGAAGAGATAATAATCAGGAGAGTGACAATCACGGGCAACACACACCAACGCAAGGAAACTGGGATCTGTTGTTAGTGGAAGTACCTGATGAAATGGGAACACTAACAATTACGGGGAAGGTTATACCATCTACCTTTTCAGGTCTCGAGAATGAGATACGAATCGTCATATACAGCAATTTGAGAAGGCGTGTAAGCTAACAAAATCAAGGATGAATACGAGAAGTTGCGAATATTTCCATTTACATTGAAGGGAGACGCTAGTGATTGGTATCACAATCGAGAAGTACAGTACATTACTTGCACTATTCAGGAATTACTATGTACAAAAATATCAAACGAGACCCGACAGTACATTACAGGAAATAAGGCAAGGACCTACTAGGCAATGGAAGATTACATGCGAGAATATACAACCGTTGCAAGGTCGGAGATGTCAGTGATAAATTGGTAAAGAAATGGTATATAAACGGACTACGGGACAACTTACAGCTTCAAGTACAATATAAACCGCATGACTTAAATGATACAATTAAAGAAGCAGAACAACTTGAAGTGTTGATACCTCCAAGATACTAATGATGATGAACGAGAATTAAGAAGACAATATCGGAAGGAGAACGAAAATACGGCCAAGAACCAAAGCAATATTTTGCACAACATGCAAAAATGAAGGACATAATGCTTCTGAATGTAAAGTACCCAAGTGTCAAATGTGTGAAGGAATAGGACATGAAGCAAGGTAATGTCGGAATGCAGGATATAAACCCCAACCAATGATTGGACGTACTGAAGTTTTCCACCACCACCACCTAGAATGGAACAACACCAGGAATGCTAAGTCATATGATTATCCACAATCATGAAATACAACCATTCACAAAGAGCGTATAATGGGGAACAAAGAAACGGCAATGGAAGGAGATTTCCTTGTGAATTCGGAGCATTCTACCGACAAGGTAATAATATGGAGATATCACGTAGGGGACAATCTCTGTTACCAGCCCCAACACAAACATGATCCACCTTATTGCCACCAATACCACTCCACCACACTATAAGGTTCAAATCCAAATGTGACATGTTTCAAATGTGGAGAAAAAGGACACTATTCTACCGAATGTAATCGACTCAATAGTATTCGCTATTACACATGTGGTGAGATGGGACATTATTCACCAAAATGTCCACAATGCAATTAACACCGGAACATCACCATTGAACCAGCGACATGGAGAATTGAAGTTCAACAAGAAAATAACCATGAAGAACAAAACTACGAGTGCAAATGGGAACAAGTACAGAATTACCCTCAACGGAGACATATGCTATAACACGAGCTAAACAGTATGGGTGAGCCAAACAAAGAAGAACCAATACGCAAGAATTGGAAGAAAGAGAAGGCTACAATACAAAAAGTGGCTGATCAAATTCAGAAAATGTAACAGGAAGGAAATCAAGACTCTATGCCTAATGAAATTAGCATGCATTCACAGCAATCCACATCAGCAGTACCACTTGGAGATCGTATTGTCGCCGTTATTTTACAACTTGTACAGTTAACTATAAGAGAGTTACTTAACCTTAGCACCATTTTTGCGAACACAGATAATAAATGCTTTGGACTCCAACAATATCAAACCGACACAAGTCATGTTGGAGTGAATACCACTGAAGTTCTTACAGATGAAAAGATTGGGATGAAGAAGTACCAATGATTACGGCTCGAATTAGCAAGAACAACATCCAAAACATACCTATTGATGGAGGTTCATGAGTCAATATAATTGAAGAGCAAACTTGCAAAGAACTGGGTTAGGGCCTATTGAAAATGCGCCCTTCTTGGTACGGATGGCTGATCAGAGGAAAGTCAGACCCGTTGGTATAATCAGATCCGTATGTATAGAAATTGCAGGAATCAAGTTCAAAGTGTCTTTGGTCGTACTATGTATTGAGTAGACGAGAAACCATATCAAATATTATTGGGAAGACTGTGGTTAAGAGATGCAAAAGTACGACATAATTGAGAACGACGAAATGGTACTCTATAAACATGAACAAGAAGCGTCGTTCGAACACAATAGAAAAAGCCAATCGAACGATCCAATCGGCCATTATGAATGGAGGATTTCGATTGGTATTACGGATTAACAAGGAAGAAGAAAAACTCCTTTTCGAAAGCATATAAATAACACTAAAAGAGAAAAACCCAGAAAAGACAACTACTAGTGATCAACAACAGCAACATATGAACACTCTCAGATTGACGAATAAGTTCAAACAACCCACACACAACAACTACAATTCAAGATAGAGCACGAACAAAGGGTACAGACTCAACAGAAATAGAAATTACGACCAATGAGAAGACTGAAGAAGTAGAAATTAAAACAAGTAAATTTGGATCATGAAAGTACGAATAGCAATCGATCTTAAACCGGATACTGAAAACAGCTGATCAACGTACTATGTCAAAATGCAGATGTCTTTGCTTGGAGTTATGAAGATCTCAAGGGAGTTCCACCCACAATTTGTACCCATAAGATAGAATTACTACCGCATGCAGTCCTCAGAAATAGCAAGCATACCAATGAATTCAACATTCTTGGAAAGTTAGAGAAGAAGTGGACAAGTTATTACAAACCGGATTCATTTATCCAATTGAAAACCCAATGGTTATCACCAATAGTCGTAGTATCAAAGAAAATGGCAAATGTGTATCTGCATCATTTATAAGAAATTAACGATGTAACGAGGCAGGATACGTACCAATACTATTCACCAAAGAATTGTTGGATACAATAGCAGGACACAAATGTACTCCTTTCTGAATGGATTTCAGGCTATTACCAAGTACAAGTGGATCCAGCAGATCAACCAAAAACAGTATTCATTAGTCTTTGGGGTACATATGCGTATTGCATTATGCCTTTTGGGTTATGTAATGCACCATTTACCTTCCAACATTTGGTTAGTGAAACATTCCGAGATTATCTGACCACGTTTATGAAAGTTTTCTTGGATGATTTTAGCATCTATGGAACGCAAGACGAACACCTGGACTATTTAACGAAGTGTTTTGGAAAATGTCGATCAAATAATATAGCTCTTAATCCGGAGAAGTGCGTATTTTCTATAAGATCAGGAATTTTACTCGGGCATATTATATGCAAGGATGGAATAATGGTGGACCAAGATAAAGTCAAATTAATACAAATAATGCAACCTCTAAAGATATAAGTGGAGTATGACGGCTCCTTGGGAAAATGGGATATCATCGAAGATTCATCAAAAACTACGCGGCAATAGCGAAACCATTAATTATGCTTTTGAACCATTCAAATGGGATCCGCAATGCGAACAGAGTTTCAACATGTTAAAGCAGGCATTAATGAATGCTCCCATTCTAGCTAGCCCAAATTGGCGACAAATTTTATGTACAAGTGGATGCATTGTCGTATGCTATCGGATGCATATTAACACAAACCTAGGAAGATGGAAAAGATTGTCCATTATATTACACAAGTCGACGGTTAGCACCTGTAGAAGAAAACTACACGACTATGGAAAAGGAAGCATTCGGAATGGTCTATGTAACCAAGAAATTTCGACATTATTTGCTAGCAAACAAAGTCAAATTCGTTGTCGATCATCAAGCTCTTATACACTTGTTAAGCAAGACCAAGCTCGAAGGAAGATTAGTACACTGGTTCTTACTATTGCAGGAGTTTGACTTTCAAATCATCCACAAACTAGGCAAACTACATCAACAAACAGATTTCTTAAGCCGTATTACGCATGAGGAAGAAGGTGTTGGCGTGAATGATGAACTACCAAATGCTAATTTATTTCAGATACAACAAGAAGAACAACCAAAACACTATAATCACAAAGGATATCTTCAAGATATTGAACACTTTCTAACCACCGAATAGCACCAGACAAGTATGCAACTACACAACAACGCAAACAACTCGTCTTATGATGCAAGCCATACTGCATGGTATTAGGTATACTATATAAGAGGGGAAAAGATGAAGTCTTAAGAAGATGTGTGCCACTGGAGGAAGTTCAGCTCGTATTACAAGAAGCCCACTCAGGGGAACACGGGGACACTTTGCAGAAACGTTAACAGCACGCAAATATTCAATCCGGATTATGGTGGCCTACGTTATTCAAGGATGCTATAGAATATTGTCAAAAATGTTTGAAGTGTAATGAACATCAACCAGCTCCACACCATCAAGTTCAACCATTACATCCAACAGAACCATTAGCTCCATTTATGAAATGGGAATGGATTTTATGGGACCAATCAATCCTAAAAGCAGCAAAAGGAATCAGTATATATTGGTACTTACGGATTATGTTACTAAATGGGCAGAAGCTATCGCATTACGGGATTGCCGTGCAACACGTGTAGCCAAGTTTATCTACAAAAATATCAGTGCGATTTGGCGCTCTAATGGAACTTATCAGTGACCAAGGAACTCATTTTGTTAACAACGTCATCAAAGTGCTTTGCAACGAATATTTAGTAAGCATTACATCTCCACGTCATATTATCCACAAGGCAATGGACAAGCAGAAGCTACAAACAAAATATTGAAGACCGTATTAACCAAATAATCAAACAAATCTTAAAAACTAAGACGAAAAACTCGCATCCGCATTATGGGCATATTGTACTACATATAAAGTGGCAACAAAGTTTACACCATTTCAACTTACATATGGATTAGAAGCCATTATGCCTATTGAGTATATTATACCATCATTATGGATGTCATTCGAATACGGCATTGGGAACAGAACAAGTTAAACAATGATTATTACAACTTGAACAGCTTGATGAGAAACGATAGCAAGCAGTCTTTAACATACAAACAATACAAACACGTGTTAAGGCATGGCACAATCGACTACGACGAGTACAACAACGATCATATTCCGAGTCGGAGAAATGGTATGGCACTATCGAGGAAATCTTCAACCTATCGGACATAAGTTCAAGTCCAAATGGTATGGACGATATATTATTATTGAGAATACGAGATAATAACACCATCACTCTTATGGATGTTACAACACAAGTCCTACTTACAACGAATACAAATCGCATACGAAAATATACCTCCAATAAGCCAGAGGACGATCTTGATGATGACCCCAAATACGAATTGCACAGCAAGCCGGAACCAGAGACGCGCAACCAACCAAAACACAAAAGCAAACATGAATTAAACAACGACCCGGAATACGATCTCAGTAGTAAGTCGGAACAAGACATGGAAAAGTATGTATCATCATGGTGAATAGACGTAAGCAGAATCTTCTAGAAATATCGACAGAATCATTCACACGAGGGAATAGCGAAATCCAAGACATCGGGGAATTCGAGAAATGCAGAATCCAATGATGAGATATTCTTTGTCAAATCTATCAAAAACAAGGGCATGCACACACCCAATCAATCCAATATCGACACGTGGACTGCTCCGCAGACACTGATAGACCATAAATTTTCTAAGCATAAAATAACAACAATACCCAACCGGAGCACACACTAGGGTTTCACAATTCTTCTTAATTTCTTCCTCCTTTTGTTCTTCGAATCCTCCATCTTTTTCTTCCTTCATTCACCGAACACTCATGGAATCAATGGACAAGTACACCGATACGACAAGCAATTCCACTACAGCACTCAATACAACATCACAATCTGAATCGGCAATTTCCATTCCACTTTCACCGGTATTGTATTGTATTGTTCGTCTGACACCAACACTCATTTCGGATATACAAGAATGGATACATCGGATGCAGTTGGAGCGATACTTCGACATGTTTGTTCACAAATGATTAGATCAGTAGGGTGAACACTTGGTCGATCAGGCGATTAAGGCTTATACACCACAATTCAAGGCCTTACAACTACACGGTAGGGCATTCGCTTTACAAGTAAGCTCATTAGGGATGTGTTTGAATTTCCAGATCCAGACACTTGTTTTGATCCAATTTGCAAGTCCACACTACATACAAGCCTACCCGACAACTACGACAAGTTTCTCCAGAAATAGAAGACTGCCAACGCAACACCAACATATATTCTATGGGAACCTCATAAGAATCGCATCAAGGCTATCACCACCGTTTGCCTTCCGCAAAACATTGGCAGGTTTCAATAAGGAAATCGGGTATGTCTATCATGTATTTGAACAGGGACACAAACCGGATTGGGGGGAGCTAATCGTAGTGGGGCTGCAACGTGAGCTGCAAACTCTACACAATCCCAAAAGCAAGGACAAGGAGACAACCGTATTCCCAGTGCTTTACCACATTCTAACAACCCTCCGTATTACATATGCAGACTTAGCACCGTCCGGTACACAAGAACTCACAACAAGGATGGGGTTTTGGTTAGGTCTCACTTCACAGTATCCAGACAATGTTTTTGACACTCATAATTTGGACGCATCACTACCAACCAAGCCGAAGAAACGACCATGCTCACAGGCAAAGAAGCCAGAAGAACCGCAAACACAGGAACCCATAGTGACACTCCAATTTGTGGACGATGAAGAAGAAGATGATCAAATCCTACACATGAGACCATTACCACGAGGAGACCTTCGAAGGACGCGTAACAAGCCCATGGCATCAACTTTCGCAGCACACATGGAGTGTGAAGACACAACACCACTAGATCACATCCATATGGCAAACCTACAAACACCAACCTCCACGGCACCCATGGAGTGCAGGGATTTGGCACCATCAGACAACATAAATACGGGCGCCACCGTATTACCATCATCACCATCAGTTCATCCTCAAACTACTGCAGGTACTTTCTCATATCATAGCACCACAGGTACCAACTCCATCATAGCAGTACAGGCTCTAGATGTACAACAAACACATCAAGAACTGCATTCAGCAGTACCGACACCTGGACAACAAGCCAAGAACAACATTCACAATAAAGAGCAGGAGCAACAGCCCTATTCACCACTACAAAAATGGGCATCACGCTTCAGATTGGTTGACGGTGGTCAAACACCATCAAACGGCCAGCCGGCGCAAACGCCAGCCGGCTTGGACGAGCAACGGAACAAAGCGCCAGATAAGGAAGGTACCTTACTAGGTATGAATTGAAAGCGACTGATGTCAGCGGCGACGTAACCAGGCATAGATCTAATCGTCTAGACCAACTACCCAGGGTACATAGGACAGCACGCGTGAGGGAGGCACATAAATGTGATAGACAGGACTCTATCACAAGGCGGTAGACAGTAGGAAGGCGCCACCTGTACCTAGGGTCTAGCACTAGATAACCCATTATATAAGCAGGAAGGCGGGTAGTGGGTTGGGTCTTTAAGAGTCAAGTCTGCGTCTTATATCTTGCTCCTCTGTCAGAGATAGTTTGTACTCGAACAGGCAATATAATATATCTATATTCTTCTATTCAGCGGGTGTTCCCCGCTTGTTCACTCCTAAGTTCAGCAACTCTCTACCAAACCACTGTAGTAGAACTCCCTACCTGTACATGGACCCTCGCAGTGTTTGGGTAGAGGCCATCCAACACCTTTCACCACTTCCGAGGTAAGGCTGGCTTGCTAGTTCGAACCCTCGGAGTTGGACGCTCTCCATTAGCGTCCTGGCGACCACTGTAGCTTCCTGAGAAGCACCAATCTGGCCTGCAGAGTCCCTAACGACCATTTGTGGCGACCACGGAGAAATAGATAGTACACACGGATGGAGTTTATATAAACAAGTAGAGTTGTGACCCGAAGGAGAGCCGGGATTAACTCGTTCGAACAAATAGAGATTGACGAGCAACAGTTGGCTAGGAGTATGCAACGGGCCAGCCAAGGGAGGTTGATGGAAGGCGGCGAGGCACCTCGGTTACCGCAGTCGGCCCTTGCCTCACCTACCTGAGGGAACGATGTAAATGCCACATGGCCGAATCTCTGAGCAACAGTAGACCCGGCACACCAACGGTAGAGGCGGTCGTACGCCGCCGATGACGAAGAAGGATATGAAGGAACTGCAGCACGTCCGGACATCAGTCCAGGTACGCAGCATGCGGGTATGAACACACCCGGACGGGCGACTCTGCTTGACAATAACCTATGATACAGAATGGGATGGATGGCAGGACGATGAAAAGCCCTCCACCTCTCGACGTAGGCGATAGTGACAGCCACAATGAGCCCCCACATCAAAGAGTAGAACTTGTGTTCGACGAGTACCCCCGAAGGAGAACCTCGTATAGGACAACCCAGGAAAGGGCAGGCTTGCGACGGAGGCAGGAATCTCGAGGGGGTGAAAGCAACATGGATAGCGATGGGAAACGTGAGCCGGAAGCCCAGCGTGGCCAGCGCCACGACGAACATAAGGTAGGAAACCCAAGGCCATCGTCACCCACCAAGGTGATGCAAGGGGCCCATAGCTGCCCAGAAAGAGGGGAGGAAGAGCCTCATCCGGAAGGCCCCCGTAGGGAGGGGCATCGATTGCCAACAAGGCAACCTTTGCACCAGGAGTTCAGCCGATCGGACGACACAGCAAGCTAGGGTGGTTACCAGGATGAGAACCCAAGGCTTCGAAAGGCCGGGTATAATGGGATGACCACCTGCATGAAGGTGACTGGACGTCGACGAGCTGACGGACTGGAAGGAGCACCAGAAAGAGGGGCCGCATAGTGGCCACTCTGGAGAAGGGACGAGAGGAATTCCTCCAAGGGCATGAGAGATTCGCCCAAGCGACCAATATCGCATCGGCCCTGCGAGGGAAATCCACCAGGGCACACGGCAGAGCTGCAACCATCACCAGATGAGAGGATACCGTCTTGGGGCGAGGAGGAATCGCCCCATCGATCACGACCGTCTAGACGTCACGAGGAGATTCTGTGCACGGTCCTACAAAACCACTCGCTGGAGGAGGAATACCGTTCAGCTGAGGTAAGCCGCACACCAGCCGTCATGTTGGTCCCACAGAGGGGGCTCTCGAGGGACAACCGGGAGGAGCCCGTCCTTGTCACCCACCCTCAACGGGAGGGCAGGGCCGCGAGGAAGGAGAAAGGTACTCGCAAAATACCTGGACGGGGACTACACCACATCCGAAGCGGAGGGTCCGGATCGAAACACTTCTTAGGCACAACGAGACACCATGGGAACTGACCCGGTTACCTTACTAGCCCGTGCGTCAATCGGATGCAGGAGAGCACCGTAACAGTGCCCTTACCCGCATTCTGTGGAGTGAAGGGGGAAGACGCAAACCAACATGTACAAAGTTCGAACAGGTGTGCGAACTTCAGAGTGTAATCGACAATCACAAGAAGATGAGTGCCTTTCGCATGCACTCTGGACAAGAAGGCACATGCCTGGTGGATGTGATTCCACAAGGCAAACAAAGGAGCTCACTGGGAAACCGCACGAAGGGCGTTCTTGGATACCTTCTAGGAGGAAAAGAGTGGAGGAGGTGATCCACAAGCTAACAAGCTTGAAACAGAAAGCAAGAGAGTCGGTCGATGAATACACGGTCTGCATGCTGGGGTACATCACCTGGCTAAGAGATGCCTCAGTTGACCTGACCAAGAAAATGTGGTATCGAAAGGGACTACGGCCGGAGATCCGCAAGTGGATCGACTTAGATGACGATCAGACATTCGACAAATTACTCTGGTATGCCAAGACTGAGAAGCAGGAAGCTGAAAGACGCCAAAAAGAAAGACGCAGGACAAATCGGACGCAGAAGGGGCAAACCACACCACCTCAGATGAGGAAAACCTCTCTGATGCTCTAAAGCCGGTCAGAAGGAGAAACGGTCGGGAACCAAGGGACACAAGCAGTTGTAGTGGGGGAACCCATCAAGGGTCCACTCGAAAGAAAGACTTATCCACGACACTAGCTCAAATGGGATACACTACACGCGGGGACAAGTACTATTGGGTATGTAACATCCGCGGGTCTCACAACACGGACGATTGCTACCGGCTGACCAAATTCCTAAGCAAAAGGCTACCATAGGTAGCCGCACTAACGGTAGAGCGGGGACCGAAGGGGGTGCAGATGGCCGAAGGAGTTACGGCCGTAGGACGAAGGGGGATAATCAACCCCGTAGGAGGTCCTGTTTGGGAGACTAGAATCATAGGTCCTGTTCCCGTGAGTGGCAACCATATCGACCCAGGTATGGCGATAGAGAGAGACGACTAGAATGCAAGGAGGTGTTGTGCACACTTTGCAGAGACCCTCACCCCTCTACCGGTGTTCATGGGTATCATTAATTAAACCAATGCTAGAGGCGCAAGCAGCCAGCGTTGCCAAGGCAAGTAACGGGCAGATCCCCACTAACCCAACTCCAACCCCCGTATCGCAAGTAAACCAAGCAACGATGATACTGCCAGAACAGGACGATGGGACAAACATAGTACCGTAGGCTCCCTTAGCGGAAGAAACAAGGGAACCGCAAGGGCGGAGAACCAGGGGAGCACGAAGGCATGAAAAGAGGAAACAGGCAACAAAACCCTAGTATTAAAGGAGTGGGTAAAGAAGCAAACTGAAGGATTGACCGTCTCGGGACCCATGGAGCCCAGCCAAGGCCAAGAATCGCTAAGAAAGGTAAGGAGACGGTGAAATCGCGCCTTCAGAAGGGGAGACGCCTAGACGTTGTCAGAACAAGAAACGCCGCTGGTTCCCACCACATGATGGGGGAATCGGGCACGACCAGCAGCAAGGCCCCCACCAAGAGGCACTGCAACCATAGTGGACTACGTAAATGATGTACCAACCATTTCGGTTCACATGGTGGCTCACACAATCAGCAAGGTGAATTATAGATGGGGGGTCGACAGTCAATGTCATGTTAGTAGAGCTCCACAGGAAGTTGCTTATGCCAACTCCGAAGCCTACTCCCTTTCAGGTACGCATGGCAAATCAGGCCGAGGTGGCACCTAAGGGCATCTTGAGGGCAGTAGAAGTCGAGATCTAAATGGTTAAATTTTGGATCAATGTTGTGGTCCTAAACATGCACGCCAGGGGGATTCGACCTACTCCTCGGTCGACCCTAACTCAAGGGTGCAAAGGTACAGCATGACTAGGAGCACCAATAGATACGATTATGAACCAGACGGGCAATAAGGTCCGTACCTATAGGCCAAACCCAGACCCCCACACGGAGATTCATGGCGTTGGAATATCAGGAGCTTAGTAGGCACGGAGGATGGAACGAGGGCACAACAGCGACCCCGCAAACCGACACTTGGGATTGGGTCGCGCCAGGCAGGAGGCCTATTATCAAAGGCAGCTCAACGTGAACGAACCAAGGATCACAGGGGGAGCAACCAAAGCCCAAAATTATCTAGCACCAGAACACTAGTTCACCAACCACCAGGACGATTCCGGAGGGCCCATTTGGACACACCCCAGTTGGACGATCGCACCAATTAAGCAGAGCCGCCCCAAAGTTGGTATCGATATGGATCGACAACCCTATATCGGTCCTGGCCCCAAAGGTAAGTACCCACTACCACAGCCGATCGGAGATTAGCCCTGGAAGTGGGTGGGGGAGAAACTCCAGCATAGACCCTCCTTGGTAGAAGTAGGATGCGAAATCCCAAACGGGGGACACGCGAGGCCAATATGGGGAAGAAGTGGCAGGAAGGGATCAACAGGTAAGGTTGTGCAATTAGAGCCAAGATGGGCCCCACCAAGCACCATCAAAACCACCACAATCAACAATAAGAGACAAGTACCATGACGGGCAGCCGATAGTAGCCGCTTTGGTCACCCAGATGGAGCAATGCCGAGGAATCCTGGGGCAAAGCAATCGAACCGCAAGGTAACGCAACATGGAAGACAGAGCTATCGAAAGCACGATCTCCAAACGCATGTGTGGCCAACTCACATGATCACATGGTCCACGAGGTTGGACCGCAGGCGTGAGGCACACACTACGAAGGCAATGATGGTCATGCGGCGCCATCATTGCATATCTAGGCACAAGGATAGACGCGCCAATCGCCTCGGAGGACCCCACAAGGACTGCCACGACACCTATACTTGGGAAGGAGGTGTACAATGCCACACTTCCACTACCATGACCATGGGGTGGACGGAGAGGAATCGGTCAGTGGTAATAAGAGAGATTCACGTGTTCATCGAGGGCTAGGAATGATCAACGGAACTGGTGTCGCCCAGGCACTCCAAGTTCAAAGAATTAATCAGGCAACCCGATGTTCGACGGGTCAAGAGGCAGTTGTGGCTGGACGAATTCTTCGACCTTCCGTGGGGAGAAGTGGAGGACCCAGGATTTGCTGAGAAGGCCAGACAATTCCTTCAGTTAGCGGAATTAGTAGCTAGTCAAATCGAGCATAGGGGAATACAGTTCTGCATGGATGGGAGCACAGTCTTCCGCATTATGTTTGACGAACTAGCGATAGTCTTCCGACTACCAAGGGACAGCCTCGCCTTAGGGGAATGCTCAGACACGGAGGTTCAATAGCCCGCCACCACATGAACACATGGACTACAAGGTATACAAGCAAAGGAGGAAGCAGCCGAGTTCATAACGCTAGTGGCTTTCATGCTTACGGGAAGAACAGGGAGTCAGATCACTAGGCGATTGGTGAACAGTCTTTGTAGGGCATGAGAAGGAGCCGCGGTAAATTGGGCTGACTGCCTTAAACAGTACTTGGTTCTGGCTCTAACTAGTGGAATTCACTGCGGTACTAAGCAAAGGCTCCCCACGGCCGGCCATATTGCTATTATGACCATAGTTTTGTTCGGCCGGACGACAGTTAGAGCACCACCACCACTTCAAATGAGGGAGCCAGAACCCCCGGAGTCAACAGAGGAACAGGAGTCAACAGAAGAATAGGCGTCAACAGAGGAATAAGAGTCAACAGAGGAACAAGTGTCGACAAAGGAATAGGACTCAACAGAGGAATAGGCATCAACAGAAGAACAGGCATCAACAAAGAAACATGCGGAAGGTAACCCCTTTTCGGACCAGGAATCACTAGGGTATGGGACGCTGGAACCCATACACGCGATTCCCCTGGCTGTAGGATCCCCACTACCACCGGAATCCCTAGCAGAAACAATCGAGCAATCCACCAGACCCAGCCAGGGAGGAGAGAAAGACAAGCCCGAGGATGAGTGCAAGAGTAACTACCAACATTTCTAGGCCGACGGACGATGGACCTCCATGGCCTATACCGAGCTCGCCGAGGCCTTCGACCAGCTAAAAGAAGCCATGGTGGTATATAACAACCTCGACCTCCCAACGGTGGCAAAAGAACACGATGACATAGTAATGGAGCTCACAGAACGACAACAGGAAGCCCAGAGGTTACCCAAATGGCTAAGGAACTACTAAGTCAAGGGGGCCGACTGTGTATGTTAACACTAAAAAGAACGAAGGATGCCTGGGAACACTGGAGTGAGAGGAGGTTGGAATTCCACAGGCTATACAGTGAGTGCGAAACCCTCCTAGGGCTACTCAATGACAACCAACACAGGTCATAGCAGGAATAGAACAACAGATACATGAACGTAAATCCCAGTTAGAACAAAGGTGTGGGGAGCTTGTAGAAGCATAAGCAGAACTGACGGCGATCAGAAGGGAGTTGCTAACAAGGACTCAACTCGCAAAGGCCATTACCACACCTACGGCCAGCCAACCGAGACTCCTACTTAGGAAGCTAGAGGCGAGCGATACAAGGCCACCAAGTACCAGACAGGAGCACATCTCAACCATGGAAACCGGACACACCACAAATCACCGCCTCCGAACTAAGGGAGCACGGCTGCCAACAAGCTCAACTCCTCGCGGCAAGGGAACAGGAGTTACAATACTCATGAGAACAGACGCAGGACCTGGAGGATCAGCTCGAGCAGGCTCGGGAGCAACAGGCAGGGTCCGAGGCAAAGCTCCAGAGAGTGATCGCTCTACGGGAAGCGACCATCACCACACTAAAGACACAATGGAGAACAAAATTGCCATGTACCGGGAGCTCCAAGGGGTGGGTGTCTAGAGCACATAGCCCGAGGACGTGCCAACAATAAGTTTGGGCGTTTGATTGACAGTGGTCAAACACCGTCAAATGGCCAGCCGGCGCGGACGCCCGCTGGCTCGGACGAGCGATGGGATGAAGCACCAGATAAGGAAGGTACCTTAGGTATGAACTGATAGTGACCAATGTCAAGCGACGGCGTAACCAGATGTAAATCCAATTGTCCGGACCAACTACCCAGGGTACGTAGGACAGCACATGTGAGGGAGGCGCATAAATATGACAGACAAGACTCTGTCACAAGGTGGCAGACCAGTAGAAATGTGCCACACCTGTACCTAGGTCTAGCAATAGATAACCCACTATATAAGCAGGAAGGCGAGTAGTGGGTCGGGGTCTTTAAGAGTCAAGTCTGCGCCTTATATCTTGCTCCTCTATCGGAGATAGTTTGTACTCGAACAAGCAATATAATATATCCATATTCCTTCTATTCACCTTACAAGTGGGTGTTCCCCGCTTGTCCCACTCCTGGGTTCAGCAACACTTTCTACCAAACCACCGTAGTAGAACTCCCCTACTGTATACACGGACCTTCGCAGCGTCCAGGTAGAGGCCATCCCACCTTCCACCACTTCCGAGGTAAGGCCAACTTGCCGGTTCGGACCCTCGGAGTTGGACGCTCTCCACAACGTCCTGGCGACCACTGTAGTTTCCTGAGAAGTAACACATCTGGCCTGTGAAGTCCTTGACGACCACAGATTGGCAGGAGCGGGACACACCTCGGGTTCTAAGCACACACATGATCAAACGGCTTCACCCGGATTACCATCGGAAGACCCAACGAGTGATACTACTCTCAAAGGTCACCTTTCACATCTGCGAAGTGTTGTTGATTCCATCATGCAACAAGTAGCATTTCAACGAGGAGACGCAAGTCTCAGTCAACAACTCCATGACCGCTGCAACACCATCGACAAACAATTCTTAGAGCACTCAAACAAAATGTGACGTCTGTATGAACAAAACAAGGTACTCCTGGACACCGTGCACACACTAGCTAAACAAGTACATAACATCCATGACAAGATGAGCGAGTTCAACCCAACAACAGCTACAACCACAGACGACACGGACAAAGTAGCAGGAGAACCACAAGCTCAAGGCCTTTGTTGCATCTTTCTGCAGAACAGCGGGGACATCGTAAAGTTGCATCGGGCGATGCAACACTTCCAATTTGGGGGTATGTTAGGATTGTAGTTAGACATTTAGAGGATTTCTTGTTATTTCATGGGCAAATATAATGGGAAAACACCAAAAATAATATATATTGTTGAAAACCGAAAGTGGGAAGGATATATCGGAGTACGAGTAACTAACGTAATACGGGTGAGTCACTACCGCAATACGATGTTTAAGGCGGAGTACGGCATACTTGGATAAGGATAGGGGTTACAATAACTGAATGGATAAGGTTAAGAGGTAGTTACTATAACTGCTAGTACGAGACCAAGAGTACGAGTATAAATGGACCAAATTAGGACTAGAAAGGGATCCCGAGTATACTGTTATTTTTGTATCATGTGCCGTGCGCAGGCATAATATAAGTTTCCTTTCACTCTCCATATGACTATCTCTTACTCATATTTCTGCTTTGATGTATACTATTCCTTTTCTCAGTACTGTGACGGGATCCATAATACTGCTGCCTGCTATACACCTTGCCATCTTTACCCTTTCCCGACCTTCTGATGTCTGATTTCTTCTCTATCTTATTCTGATTGACCCTTAATACGGGTTTGTTGGTGACGTCCACTACTATGTTTAGTTGGTAGGATTTTCTATGTTCAACATCACCCACAATTAACCATGGCAGCAAATCTTTGTAATCCCCAACACGCCCGTCATGTATTAAGTCAACCATAGGATTAATGTATTTCCTTCTTTTCTTGAGAGGAGGTTCCACGAACTCACCCAGTGCAAAGAACTTGGTTGTGTTGCAATGTGGTTTTCTAGATGCCCCCATATTGTTGGATCCACATATGGGTCGTCTTCATCGGTGGCACCTACCCAAATGAGTAAGATGAATCTTTCTCTCTCATCTCTCATATTACCTTAATCATCTTTGGTGTTTGGTTGTGATGGCGGCGCTACAAAGTACCATAACCTCTTTTGTTGTGGTTGAACAAACATGCACATAATTAATGTGCCATCGCATCCTAGCGTATCTATTTTAAATATACCCTCGACTAACCACGCAAATGTACCGCCTGGCAAAATAAAGCATACGAGTTTTAACACGTAAACTCTCATCGGTCATATTGCATAATATTGTGAACTAGCCATGGCCACCATCGGTGAATATTGTGGTATTCGAACATGAATGTGTACCATGTGGGCATATGATCCTCCCCTTTTTCACACACACTTCAATTTGCCTTAGTTGGGGCTAACTTTTACAATCCTAAATGACTATAACCAATTGTGTATACATCTATATACAGTCTATCATATTGATTACAGGTATAAGTATACATAAAATACCCGTGTATATACATTATTATACAATATACACATTATTCATTGTCATTTGTGGCGAATGGCAACTATTAAATATATTATGCATATCTATGTTTTAAAAAAAAAAAAGATCTTCTTTTGTACCATTAGCTATGTATTAACAAGGATGGCAACTCTTAACTGCATTCATGAGAGTGTTAGGTGGTGGCAACAACATAAAGATATTAAAAAAATGATTCAATTAATCCGGAGAGTGATGAATTAGACAAAATGAGGAGATTTCTCTATATGGTTAAGGAAAAAGTATTTATAAATACATTAACATGTTGATAAAAAAATGATTTCATTTGTAATTATGTTTGATAGTATTTTTAATTATTATAAACTATTTTTACAACAAAGAATAATATGAACATTCTAAGATATTTTAGGAATATTCTTTATTAAGTAAGGTTATTAAAGGATTAATTTGTTAATTAATTAATATTTAAGGCTTAATTATATATTAATTAAATAATTACTTAAAAATTAAAACTTAAGTATTAATTAATAATTTATTTTATATTCCCATTTTCATATATCATGCCCATTTTAGTTACAACGTGCATTAAAACATTGTATTCACATTAACTTCTTTTCAAGGTCACAGTACCTTTTTAAATCTTGACATGTTCATGAGGATATCTCCAACAATAGGATCAACATCAATCATCAAATGTGTCCATCCACTTTTGTTTATTTTGCATTTGTATCGAGGCGCAATAAAAGTGCCATTGGTAACATGGTAAAACTGAGTACAACTCTGTGGCATTTACATGGTATCTAGTCTAGCCACACACTTTAGCCTCATGTATTAACTTTTCCAATTCAGAATGTTTTCCCTTTTTCTTCTTAGTGTACTTCCCACCCTTAATGGTTGACAGAAGTGTGGACACCCGCAAGATAGACATAGGGCACGCGAGTGGCAGTTGGGAGAGGGCAAGACTCGGAGTAGTCTAATGGAGGGAGACCATGGTATAACAAATGAAAGGATGTTGACCGCTATTAAGCAACATTGATAAATCAAGATAAGTGTCAGGTAGTGTTGTTAACAATCTAGATTCATAGTTCAGACCAAGTACTAAGATGCAAAGGATGGCATGCATGGGGAGGTGTGTTAAGACAGTTGACGAGTACCTAGTCCTATGGATGACATCCAATGGGAGGGTGAGTGCTATGGATGACATCCAGTGTTGGAGGGTGCCACTTGGAGTACATACAAGTACAACCCAACCCACTATATAAATAGACATGCAAGTAGTGGGGTGGTCCAATGGGAGGGTGCCACCTTGAGTACATACAAGTACGACCCAACCCCCTATATAAATAGACATGCAAGTAGTGGGGTGGTCCAGTGGGGGTGCCACTTGGGTTAATACAAGTACTCCAGTGGGAGGGTGCCACTTGGGTTACATACAAGTACTCCAATGGGGGGTGCCACCTGGGCTACATACAAGTACAACCCAACCCACTATATAAACAAACATGCAAGTAGTGGGGCATGTCCTTCTAATTCATCTAAGTAGTGATTAGATAGTGGTCTTGACCATTGATTACTCAAGATCTAATTTAAAGCATCAATACATATAACCTTCTTCCTATGCTTGCTACAACTAACCCTCTTCCCTGAAGTCATCTCTCTCCCCTTTAAGAGTGGGCTTGGCCACTACGGCTTAACTCTAGACCATTTATACATGGGCCCTTGTGGCGTTTGGGTAAAGGCCACCACTACATAATTCCCCTTCCACGTCAAAAATATGGAACATGTTTTTGTTAAACAATCCTTAAAAAGCCAAGGAATTTATTTTCTAATAAAGTAATTAATCATGTCATTCTTGCTTTAAACATAAAATATTTTACAAAATAATAATAAAGTAAATTACATTTATACCCTAAAATTTATCATACTTACATATATATTCTTAGAAGTTTTATATTTACATATATACCCTTAAAACTTCAATTTAAATTTTCATAAATTTTAAAATTAAAAATTAAAAAGCATTTTAAAAAATCACTCAAAATTTATAATTAATTTGTATTTTATTATATTTAGGTTCAAAATACAACCTATTCAACAAATATATCACAATATATATAATTATTTTTAAAAATATTTCATTTTTTACTATGATGATTTTTTAACATTTAACACTTAATAAACTTTAATTATTTCATTTATAATATATCATGAATTGAAAATATATTTTTAGTTAATATTGTTATTTTAAAAGTCAAAATATTATGATTAAAGTTTTCAAGAGTATATATGTAAATTTACAATTTTGAAAGGTATATATGTAAATATAAAACTTCTAGGGTATATATGCATATATAAAACTTTTAAGGGTATATATGTAAATATGGTGTATAAATGTTATATTTCCCTTATTATAAACAATAGTAAGATAAACACATAATATATTAAACATAGAATATAGAGTATTTTAATTTTGTTTTTATATTTCTAACATTCTCTAAGTAAGATGTAAGGGTTTAAACAAATCTACACCATTTAAACATACGATCGGACATTTAGTTAAGAAAAGATTATTTAATTCTAATGCACATTTTATGTTGGTGCCATTTAAAGTAAAGAAAAATTAGTATAGCTGAATTAAATTCTAGTTAACTTAATTTCAACATACACACACACACACACACACACACTCTCGTAATCTTATCTCTACACAACAATTGAATTTAAACTTGTCCAGCTAATATGAAAAAAAAATACATGTATAATATAGCTAATATGAAAAAAAAAGTTATGTTATTGAAAAAAAAAAAAACAAAAAAAAACTATAGTTATATGTAATATTTGTGTTATTTAAACAACGTATTATTTAAGGTGTTAAGTTACATTATAATAAGTAGCATTATTACTTCAATACTGGAGTTATATCGAGTTTAGTATTTTTTGTGTTTGTATTGTAGGTTGTTTCGGGATCCTTATAATAATAAATAATAAATGATAACTAATTATTTCAAATACATATGTATGACTTTGCTCTATAAATCTTTAATTTAAAATTTTAACTTTTAAAATCGATTTAAATTAAAATTTAAAGTAAGAGATTACAAATAATGAATTTTAACTAGTAACTTATAACTATACATAATATATAAATTTAAACATGTATTGTAGATATATACAAACTTAATTTATTTTTTTCAAATGCATATTTAAGTATTTAATTTAAATTTTAAATTTTAAAATGTAAAATTATATAGGTTGCATTTTACAATCGGACAGCTCCTGTATATAAATCTATATATATTATAGGTACTATGGTGTGTATATAGGTAAGTTTATATATACTATGGTTTATATATACTATGGTGTGTATATGACACAGTACACACACAAATCTATATATATTTTTTTTATTTACTATATATAAAACATCGGCAAATTACATTTCTTTACATACATAAACTTCAATTTAAAACTTGATTATATTTCAGTTTTTTAGATTATAATAATTAATTAAATATATGAATTTAATTTAAAATAAATGTGAAATGAATTAAAATGTGTGCATATAATATTATTGTGAATGCTATCATGAGATCCAAACTAATTATAAAGATTATTAATTGTTAAATTTTAATGTGGAATCGTATGACGTTTTAAATTCAAAGTTTCAAGGTATATATATGTAAATATAAAACTTCGGGGTTATATTTGTAAATAGGACAGATTTTCCCTTGTAAATGAATTCCAATTGGGAATTAATATACTTGCTGGCATACTTGCAACAGTTATCTTTACCATCATATTGAAGGAGATATGGCGTGTTATAATATGGATAAAATAACGTGGAACATAAGAAGTCTGAAGGACCTTGAGAGAGATGCAGTTTTTCTTTTTATTTTCCCTTTAATATTTATTAAAAAATTATAATTTCTTACTAAATTTAAATAGTAGCACATCACATTAATTATTTTTTTTTATTAAATCTATTGCTAGTTTAACTTAATGAAAGTATTTTATTTTTAGTTTGATAAGTTCTGGAGAATATTTCATCATGTGCATAGTTATCACCGTCCCTAAGAACACGAGTTCAATGTTTATTTTAAACGTAAAACATTTTATTATGGTACTGAATTATATTTATAATAACAAACCGTAAATAGAAGTCATTTATATAAAAGCTTAATAATATGTGAAACTGTTAGATTCGTGTTTTATGTTTCACACATAGTTTGCATCCACAACACACATAAATATTTATATTTATAAATACGTATTGTACTTTAAAATAATCATCTCATACAATGATTATGTATTCAATAAAATTTATGTTTATATAACATATTTAAAACACATATATGTTGATATATATGAAGTTTATACATATTACATATATACAATTCCAAATGGAGGATAATCTAGTTCTGGTTTAACACATACATACATATATGTTGATATATATTAAATTTATACATATAATAGAGTATAATTCAGTTATGTTCTACCGTACACATCTCTCTCTCTCCACACACACACACGCACATGTACATGTGTGTGTAAAATGCTTATGAGACATTGTTATATACTTCCACTATTTACCAGGAATACATTATGTATATATTGATATGAGCATTTACATATGTCCATAGACATACAATTGTGTCTGCATAAATGTACACACACACACAGACACACACACATATATATACACATACATAATTTATCTTTGTTAAACTCTCACGCTTGTCGTGTGTTGCATATACATATGACGTTGTATATACAGACACATTATGCATGTACATACGTAGATGACATGCATTCGGCATGAATGTATGCATGTACATAGACACTTCTGTCGTGCACATGTACACATATCAATATACCCACATGCTTGTGTGCGTGAGTGCGTGCGTATAAATACATACAACAATATTTTTCCAAGGCAAATTTACAACAATATTATTATACAATTACAATTTGAAATGTACATCTTTATGAAGCAATGTTACCTGTGTATAAACTCCACGAAGGTATATACTTAATGTATATTTTTTAACCATAACAAATACATGCATGTACATAAACATGAAGTAACACATTAAACTTTTACATAGATATATATAGTTTTTAAAAACCACCTAGAAAATTTAAAAACAAAAGCATTTTTATTGAATAAATGTAGTTCCATCTCCAGTACTATTAACAACAATACTTAAACTTTACTCATACTTATTGTGTGTATACATATGTATATACGTGTGTTTGTTGTGTATACATATATACGAGTCCCTGTGTGGCGAGGGGCTTTTACATTGTCATCGGTATCTTGCTTTGTCTTTAACAGGTGTGTATAGTGTGCCATATGTGTGTGTATGGGACGTACATATCTGCGCACATGAATACATAGTCGTTACCCTAGAGAAGAGCGCCAGCCGATCTTCTAAACAATCATAACTTTGAAACTGCATTCCTGCTCGACTGCCTTTTAGAAGTATAATACATCTCCTGCAAGAAAATACCGTTTACATACGTATATGCATGTGTGTGAGATACACACACATCTATGTATCGACCCCACAGAACACGCACGCACGCACGCACAGACGCACACCCCTGCCCTGTGTATCTTTTTGAGACCAATGAGTAAAAGAAGCATCACAACCACCTTTTACACGATCCTGGTGTTTCCCTCTTTAGCCCTTAGAATACCACCATGTCAGGATATTTGTATGGTCACATTCGCTTCGGGTATATCAATAGAATTATGTATATGCATGTGTGTGTGTGCATATATATATATATATATATATATATATATATATATATATATATATATATATATATATATATATATATATATGGATACATAAAAATGTACAAGAACACGGTAAAGCCTTTCCCTTTTAATGTGAAAAACAAGCACACTATTACATACACAAATGCACACACACACACACACACACGTGTATGCAAACACACAGACTGTATATACCTTGTAGAACCATATATGAAAGGTTTCTTCGGCTTGATGGCGTACTTCTCGCAAAGAGGTTATCCGATCGAGAAAACTATAATCTTGTCACCTCGCGTTTCATGGTACTGTATGAGGAACTCGCAAGCACGAAACTTGTTTGGGTTCATACAGAAAAAACTGCATAATGCACTGTTAATACACTCATACACACGCACATGTATATATGTCTCTTGTTATAGCTTATAACATGTTTAAAAGTTGACTCTCTCTCTCCACTGAACGTTGGCAATATATCCATTCTTATTCTTGAAGTTGTTGCTGGAGTGTGTGTGTGTCTCTATATATATATATATATATATGATGTTATTTTATTAGGCTATGATAAATTATTTATAACTTAACATCAAAACTTATGCATCATTATATAGTACGATGGATTATATGCAATGCATAACATCATGATTAATTATTTATCATGTACATGAAGAAACATGTCACTAAACTAGGTTTGAGAGTTTCAAATGAGCAATGTTAAATCTTTTAATATAACCTTAAAGAGTCTAATTTAAAGGCCTAATTAAGCAAAAGATTTAGAGTCTACTCTAAGTCCTCTAAATAACCATTCTAAATTTCTAAATCTTATAGGATAAACTGAGTAGACTTTAAGATCCTGTTCTAGTGAATTTATACAGGCTCATGTCTTAACCTCACAAAGGAAATGTGTTTCATACTTATGCCCTAATACAATCGTCACTTACCCTTGAGGAATCATTCTCATCCGGGAGTACAACCCATTTAAAGCAAACAAGGGGTATCTTGAATATAATTCTAGTTAACTTAATTTCAACATATACACACACACCACTCTCTCCTAATCTTATCTTACACTAACAATTGAATTTAAACTTGTCCCACTGTGTCTAGTTTAAAAGAAATATATAAATATATATACAATTGTATGTAATTTTGACTTGAAATTGGGATAGGGATATACTCTAGTAAGATGGTGTTAAATTCAATTAAAAAGTAATGTGTGCATATGAAAGTATGTACTAAATGTTTTATACATTTGTTAATTACATAGTATTATACATGTATAATATTAATTTTATTCTGAAAAAAATATTATATTAAAATATATTTTGATTTAAAACATGTAATGTTGATCATGGGTTACTGCCCCATAATATGGTTTAAAAATATATTAATATGTGTATATATTAATAAGAATAACTTGAAATAATACTAATAGCTTGAGAGAAGAAGGCTGCTTTATGTCAAATGATAAAACATAGACACATTTTTGATAGATTAAATTAAAAACCAAATTTAATATTATTTAAATCATGGGAAATTGTGCCTAAACAATCATCAAATCTGAAATATGACATTAACAGTGGATTTCTAATTAAACTGAGTCTATTATTTAAATTACAAATCCTAGTTTAATATTAAAATGCATTATTATTAAGTGGATAAAAACATTTGTTTCGTATAAATAAAAATGGAAATTTTATATTAAGTTAAAAATTAAAAATTTATAACTTAAATGAATCACATATAAAACTAAATTATGGCATTCATATAAGGGTTTCAATATATTCAGTGTATGTAAAATCCTTATGGTATTCATATACAAATTCTAAGTAAAAAAAAATGACATTTTCAAATATTTGTAATGTTTCAGAAATAATTAATTGTGAAAATTATCCTAATTTATGCAGGATAAATGAGAATTATATTATTTTTAATGTTATATATTTATATACATGGATATTATGAATAAATGCATAAGATTTATTAACACAACTTATTATAAACATCCTTAAAAGAATATTCTTAATACATAGTATATTAATATTTAATTATATAATATATATTATATGTAAACAATATAAAAGTGTAATTTATAAATATTACCTGTAAGGAGACTAATAATGATTAATTCATATTGTGAGAGCTCGGAATATAGAAATGTGTATATCCATTAGTTCAGAAACCCTAACTTATATACAAGAGCGAGTGGTCCAGATTGAATCCAATCCGACGGCTATCAAAATCCACTACGCTAATAATAGTATGTGCACATGCAGCCGTACACGTGGATCTTACATCATCCCCTCCTCTCGGAAGGGTGTAAGTTGGTTAGGGTTCTCTTGTAGACGGGCCCGGATCTGGAGGAACATCAGGAGGAGGCACTGGTGGATCTGTAGGCGGCACAACTTGTTCCCGTTGCACAAAATGCTTCAACCGTTGTACATGTACAATCTCCGGAGGATCGGGTTGAATGTCGTGCCGAACCTCATAAACCTGTGGCCTACTTGCCGTAACACTCGATACGGTCCTTTCCATTGAGGAAGGAGACTCTTAGCTAAACCACGTACCGTAAGCTTGGGAAAACGAACCAACACCAGTTCATCAACCTTGTACTCCGCAGGAGGACGATGATGCGAGTTGTACGTTGTTGTTGTCCTACTTGTACGCGGCCCAAGTGTTCTGCTGACTCCGCACGAACCAATGGAAGATGCTCGTCAGATACCGATCCCATGACCTAGCATCAGCAGCTCGCGGTAACCGAGACGGCAAACCCAACTCCGTTGGCAACACCGGGTCATGACCATACAAAAGCTTATATGGAGAAGTACCAATGGAACTTTGAACTCCAGTGACATAAGCATATCGGAGAGACGGCAGATAACCATCCCAATCTGAATGTTGAAAGTTCACATACTTTGCGATCATCCCCTTGAAGGTTCTACAAGCCGTTCCACTAAACCATCTGTCTGAGGATGATAAGCACTTGTGAAAGTGTGGCGTATCCCTAATCGAGATGTCAAAACATGAAATGCCTCAGCCATAAATGCGGGACCATTATCCGAGAGAATTCGCTCCGGACAAGAATGCTGAAACACGACCCGATTCAGGAGAAACTGACCAACAGCAGAAGCAGTCGCACTAGCAAGAGCACCAACTTCTACCCAACGAGTTAGGTAATCAGAAGCAATAATAACGTACTCGTTACCAGCAGTTGACCGCGGAAAAGGTCCCATCAAATCAAATGCCACCAATTCAAACGGACGAGAAACTGCAATTGACTCCAACCGTCCTTCCGAAGCACATGGGGGAGTATTGCGAGCTTGGCACCACACACAACTACGCACATACCGAATCACATCTCCTCGCAACTCCGGCCAATAGAAAGATCTGCGCAGCTTCTCCATCACCCGACGATGTCCCATGTGCCCGCCAAGAATAGGAGAGTCATGGTAAGCATGGAGGAAGCGTGGAATGAAGATTGAAGGCACCACCAACCGCAAAGGATCATCTGGATCAGTCCCCACAAAATAAAGAAGGTCATCCTGAAGGCGATACTGTGAATGTAAATGCCTGAAAGGCAAGTCATCAGCAAGTGATGCAGGATTCTCAAACCCATCACGAAGCCTTCGAATCCACGGCTCAACCTTTTGAGCTTCCCGAACCTCATCCAAAGACGGCAAATCTAACTCTGCATTCTGCGGACACTGAACGTCAAGCACAGCAACTGCTGATGGTACGGAATCTTCATCCAAAAAGTCCACTGAAGCTGGAACAACTGGTTCCTCTGGGGCAACAGAAGAGAGAGAAGGTGGAAGAGGAGCCCGAGAAAGAGCATCAGCATCAGCCATGGAACTCCCTGGACGATGAACAACTTCAAAGTCGTAAATTTGAAGTTTCAAGGCCCACCGAGCAGTACGCCCAATCAAATTCTTTCGCTTCAACAACGAAGTGACTGCTGCATGATCACCTTCCAACAACGTCCGCGAACCATGCAAGTAGGCATGGAGCTTCTCAAAACCCCAAACTGCTGCTAGACACTCCTTTTCAGTTGTGGAGTAATTCACCTCTGCTGGCTGCAATGTACGGCTGATGTATGCAATGGGATGTCGTTGGCCAGGAACACTTGTACTCTCCTGCATCAATACACCCCCGAGGCCGATGTCAGAAGCATCTACACGCAAGATGAAAGGACGGTGTAATCCGGGTACGCCAAAACTGGAGGAGTCGTCAACAACTCTTTGAGATCTGCAAATGCCTGCTTGCAATCCTTAGACCAAACAAAAGAAGTCATTGACGATTTCAACAACGCGCGCAACGGTGCAGTACGATCTGAAAGATGATCCAAAACGACCCAGATATTGTACCTTGCCAAGAAAGCGTTGCACATCATTCACACACTTTGGCGTAGGGAACTTCAAAACTGCAACTAGTTTGTCAGGATCGACTTGCAAACCTTCACGTGAAATGCGATAACCCAGATAAGTGGTGTCCTTTGATCCAAACACACACTTAGATGGCTTCAACTTCAAACCAACTTCCCGCAGTCGATCCAAAACCTTACGTACATCACCGACATGCTCCTCCCACGTTCCATCGAATGGATCAAAACATCATCGATGAAATCGCAGTCACCTCCGGCATGTCGCAAAGAACCTCATCCATCATACGCTGGAAAGTTGCTGGAGCATTGCTCAAACCGAAAGGCATCACCAGGAACTCGTACAGGCCAAATGGTGTTCGAAAAGCAGTCTTGGGAATGTCCATGTCAGCCATCGGAACTTGCCAATATCCAGATGCGAGATCTAACTTGGTGAACCAACGGCTCCGCCCCAGTCGATCCAAAAGGTCTGCAGTATGAGGAAGTGGGTACACATCTGAGACGGTTACCTCATTTAACGGGCGATAATCAATGCAGAATCGAACGCTCCCATCAGGCTTCGTCACAAGGTGAGGTTCGCACGCCCAAGGACTTCGAGACTTCCGGATAACACCCTTCTCCAACATCTCTTTGACATTCGCTCGTAAGATCTTGAGCTCCTTTGGTGACGACGCCGAACAGGTACCTTGATTGGCCTAGCTTCTCCAGTTGGAATAGGGTGGCGTGTCGCAATCTTGGCCCCAGATGACAAGTCGAAGTTGAAAAGATCAGCATACTCCTTCTTGAGTTGATCAACAACTACAGCACGACGATCATCTGATGGATCCAAAGAAGAAAAGGAAGAGCATGAAGGGAAAATGGTTGGAAATAGGGTGAGACAAAAGTGATGGAAGCAGAGGTGGAAGCAGATGGACGAAGTGGAATAGAAGTAAGAGGAATGGAAGAAAGACGAGGGAGAGTCAAACAAGGGGGAGACTTTTCAAAGTCACACTTGGCATGATTGCGAGTTAACCAATCCATACCAAGAATAAGGTGAAAAGCTTGACTCGGCACCACCCGCAAAGATTGAAGCTCGAGCTCACAATCATCCACACGAACAACAATGTCCACTTCATCCGCGAACAAGCATGAGTATGTCCGTTGCCGTACAGAATGAAGACTGGTTCTACCGCACGACGCAAATGAAGGCTGCAACGTGTAGCAACAGATTGAGAAACAGAGGACAAACTTGAACCTGTATCCACCAACACTGAAAGGAAAACAGGATGGTGTGCGATTGAAACGAGCTTGAAAAGTGAAAACCGGATGATTTGGTGCCGAGTGAACCCCTTGATGATACTCCCGAAAGAAAGATGGAGGGGTCACTAATTTATTCGCACGAGGACCCTCCTCTACTCGTGCGATTCGTCGTTTCCCGGAAGATCCACCGCATCACAACCTTCCACTGCAGCAGCACCAACCGGACGTTGTTGCGCCATGGCCTCCATCCTGGAAATGGGGGACGCCAATCGGGAAACCGTTGACAGCGCCGATACGTGTGTCCAACCTCATCACATGCCCAACAACGAACTGCACGTCCACGTCCTCGTCCACGGGCCCCACCTTGTGCTGGTACACGAGCGGCAACAGCCTCAACCTCCATCGGAGCAGGTCCATCCCCAACATGGAGTGGAACAAGAGCACGTGAAGGCACAAGTGGGAGAGGTGACGACTCATATCGTTGTGCCAGCCTCAAAGCATCGTCAAGAGTCACTGGAGCTAGTGCATGCACAAGCCCCACAAGGTCTTGACGAAGTGCTGGCCACAACATACCTAACTTGATGCGTTCCGACATGTTAGGTTCTGCACGCAGCAAAAGGCTTCGAAAGCGAACACCAAACTGCATCACCGACTCAGATGGCTCCTGACGAATACGATGCAACTGCTGAAAAGCATCATCACAGTCGTCCGCATGCCCAAATGCACGTTTGAAGATCTCTGGAAGAATATTCCAATCGCCACGAGTTGCAACGTCCAGACCATTGTACCACTGCAACGCCGTCCCTTGAAGACAAGTAGGAAACTCGCGCAAACACTGAGCACCGTCCCACGAATGATATGTGGCAACCACAATGAAGTGGTCAAACCAATGGTACACATCATCTCCAGGATTTCCGCGAAAGAAATCCGGTCGGACACGGGGGTTTGCAACATGCGTAGGAGGAGTACCCTGGCTGTGAATGCTGCCATCAACTGAGAATGATTGTTCAGTTGCACACGCATGGCATCCAACAACTGCATGAGTAACTGCTCCACAGACAAGGGATTTGTCTGTTGTGGATTCATGGATGAAGAAGAGACAAAATCCACAAGAAAGGAATAGATCTAGACAATGGAAAAGCTAGACCTAAGAAGACAGAGAAAAAAGACACAAATCCGAGCACTCCGTAGGGACAATTAGAGGTGCCCCTCACCTCCACCAATGTGAGAGCTCGGAATATAGAAATGTGTATATCCATTAGTTCAGAAACCCTAACTTATATACAAGAGCAGTGGTCCAGATTGAATCCAATCCGACGGCTATCAAAATCCACTACGCTAATAATAGTATGTGCACATGCAGCCGTACACGTGGATCTTACAATATTAATGATTAATATATTCTTATTATATATATATATATATATTTGATAAATTGGTATATTAAGTATAATGTATATACATGTACATAGTTCTATTCTCTCTCTCTATATATCTGTCTGTATAACTTCAAGAGAGTTAGTTAGGAAAATATGTTTATTCGAGATTAAGAAAATTAGTATTAATTAATGCTTAAACTCCTGTGGTAACTTAAATTACCAATGTAATTTCTTGCAAGGTTTCCCAAATAGAGGTAATCACCAACCTCCAAACCAGTAGTAACAAATGCGATGGATTCAGCAACAGGGTCCTCGTAAAAAACCAGTGGTTTACCATTCTCATTTACTGCAATTACCTTGGCCATATTTGAGGATGACGACACCTTCTCCAAGATCCTTGAGAGTGCCAGTATATGCTTTAATGGTGCAATCTTGAGTGCAGCATCTGTTAAATAACTCCTTCCCTGTAGTGAATACAGAGTCATATATACTAAACACAATACACAATACACACACACATATACATATACATACATATATATTTTAAATTACTAAATAAAAGCCGAGATATATACGAATATGTAAATGTATATGATACTTACAGCTACTAAGCCCACCCAGAACTTGTCCCTTCCATTATGTCTGATATTATCTGGATATCCTGGTAAATTATCAATAAATATCTCTGTTCTTCCTGCCTTTTCACCTTGTAACCAATACTTGAGGCACCTAACCCTGCAAAAATTAACATATATTTTTATTATTGTCATAATTCTTAAGATTATGAAACTCTTATCATAACAAAAGAATATATTTACCTTAACATCACACACATGCACATGCACACAGAGATGCAGAACGTTCTGTTGATTACGTGTGCGTGTGTGGAGAGAGAGAGAGAGAGTATTGATCTTACATGGCTGTTTCGCACACTACGAGGAAATCCTGTTTAGAAGAGAGTGCCACCCCATTAGCGAAATACAATTCCTTAAGCAGGACCGTAGTCGTGCGCGTATAAGGATCGTATTTGAGCAGTCTACCGTTTGGACGACACTGTAGAACATCATAATCCGAAGTATATACCCCAAACTGATTACTGGCATCCGTGAAGTAGATAGTCCCATCTTTTGCCACGTCTAATCCATCCGCAAGCCTGTTTAATTTGATAATTAACTCTATATATTAACTATAGTAATATTTCTTTAAATATGGCAAGCATAGATTAAATTACTCTTACTTGTATTTCATGCCATCTACCTCACTGGACAGGACCTCAACTCTTCCTTCAGTGACGTTAAGCAATCCCTGTTTGCAGTTTACGTAGTTTTTATATATGTGTACGCATGCATAATGTAATCTACTATATATGTCTGTGTAACTTTGTGCCATACACAACATAATATATATGTATAGATATATCTGTCTATGGGCATATGTAAACACACACACACAACTTACAAGTTCTGGCTCGCATACGAGTAGTTCATCATTGATACCCATATAAGTCCCAGAGGGTGACCTCCCACATAAGTCCAGTTATGAACTTCACCGGTTTCAATTGAGATCCTCTTAATCCAACCGTCCGCACACCCCGTGTATAGCCATCCCTTCTTGTCATATGCGATATCCTCTGGCCCAGGCAACTCCCCTATAAGATTATATATATCACCAATATCAAGTAATACATATACTCCATACATACAGATATGTATGTACATATATACATGTTACTTCACACACACACACACACACACACACACACACACACACCTGTACCAATCTTCTCTAGCTGCTGAAGAACAGTGTTGTGTGCAAAACGCCCTCCATCTTCGGTGTAGGAGGCCAGTTTGAAGGCAGCGGATCTATTCCCGAAATTCGTGTAATATATGACCATGTTGCAGCAGCTCCTATAGAGATCACTACTAGTATCACTCCAGAAAGCACTCCCACCATTATCTGTCAATATACGTTAGTGCGTGCGTCCGTGCGCGTGTGAAAATACAAGAAGAACCCTTATGACCAGATGCTCAAGTTCTCCTTGGTCGTTGTGTGTGTGTTCTATGTATATATAACGTATAAATTGGAATTGAACATGAATGTGAATTGAAGAAATATGAATTGAAGAAATAATACCGTATGTATTGAGCAGGAATTCACACAAATGATGTCCTATACTGAAAGTATTTCTGCCATTGTCTGCATAGAGGAATAAAAGAGTTATATAAGACGAGGGAGAACAAAACAAGAACAATAACGACACGAGACACGAGAGAGAGAGATAAATATGTATTATAAAAACCTTGACAATTTAAAAATGAAGAAATATCTATAAATCTCTCTATATGGATATAGATTGCTTCTTCAATGTTTCTAAATATGGGCAGAACATACCTGGTGTAGGAAGAAGACCCGCCACAAGATATGTTTTTCCAATTGCTTATTGCATGAATCGAAATGTATTATATCCTGTCCTGTGGTTCTAAAATGAAAAGAAAGCGGCACCTGTTGAATCAACTATATGCTGGCAAGATTCGAACACTGACTGGTGCTGGTGAAGCACGGAAATAGTGTGTCCTACGGCGGCGGTCTGAAAAGCATGAACAAGTGAGTTTACATTAGTCAACACTGGTGTGTGTGTGAGACAGGCATTTGTGTTGTAAATTTGCCTCATCTACCAATTATTTACCTGTCCGCATTCATTGCATGGTATATACAGGTGTACCCTTACGTTCTCTGTCTTCAAGTGCTAGTTACTGTCATACCCATCTCCATCATCTTCGCTAGATTCCGAATAATATTCCTCTTCTTCATCAGAATATTCTGAAACAACATCATCTTGAGGTTTATCCATGAACTCAACGCTTAACCTCCGCTTAAATCTCTCATCACCACAATCGAGGAACCACGCTAAACTGCAGTTAATCCCCTTCTTCCGTACCTTCTCGTACCTGGGCTTAATCCTGTCCCGGAGATCGTACGTCAGGTAGTGCGGAACCCGACTAACTCCGTCAATGGCCTGTTTATCTCGTGTATATAAAACTCCATGTTGTCTTTGATGGTGCGTAAAGCTAGTATCTGGGGACATACGAAAGCATACTTCCCACGTCTTCCAAGCGTATTCCTGCTGAATGTAGGTACTCTACCTTCTCCTCTGCCTTTGTCTCGTTCACCATCACAATCTGTGGTAGCTTGTGGAGTACCTTCGGAATGTCAGATGCATGTATGTGGAGTTTCTCTGTGAGCCAATGTATTTTCTGTGTTAGTATATTCTCCAAGTCCAAACCAAGAATCTCCGGGAATCTATAGATTATCATATGTAGCTCCTTTTCTTGGATCCCTGCATTGTACATGTAGTGAAATATAAGTTAATGCATATCAATTCTATACATTGTATTATATTGTATAAAGTATAAAACTATCATACTAGTATAATGTAAGATACCGATAATATTGATATAGAAGTGTAAAATAGATTAATTACAGTGTGTGTTGAAGTGATAAAACGTCTGTATACTCTGTGTGTCACATCTCTTGCATCTTATCTTATGCATCAAATTTCCTTAAAATGGTGTATCATATGTTTAAGATATACACATATAAACAAGAACATTATGATATAGATTATATATAGAATATATAAATAAGAATATCTATTATTTATATATGGCGACACTAGAACGCCATATAGTGTTTATCCTAAAACCATAAAACACAGCCTTATATAAATACAATCTTGCACACGCACACGCACACACACACACATCATATACATATCAGGAGATACGCACAGTCATGCACACATCGCTACGGTATGAATATAGTTCATACACACACCAATACACACCCACGCACCTGCTTTAACTAGGCAGTTTATGCTCAGACGAACATGCTCTAGATCGTATCCCAGTATGTATGTATGCCTCTCCAAGAGCTTGACCATTTCCTGTTTAGAAAATCCCAACCCAAAGTAATACTCTACAGTACATTTGATATTTTCCCCACTTTCATACCGAGGAGCTGTGGATAACTCGTAATTATTCGACCGACTCGCCTTTTGTTTATTCCCAGGCTCACTAGATATGCTATAGATGTGCTCATTGTGCCTTCAAGTTTAAAACCGAAAACATTGGGGTACTCAAGTAAAACCTGCATAAAATAATAAAGTTTAATATCACCAAGTTATGTTACTATGTTGCTGCACTCAAGGCATGCGCACGCTTGGCTATGGAGAGACACTCAGAGAGACTTATACAAGTTATACATTCTATATGGTAAAACACACAGAAGTTATCTCTCTCTCTCCAGATGTATGTGTGTTTGTACGCACACTGGCATTTGCGTCTCTACTTTGTATATGAACTGATAAGTTTATACCACACATACACCAACTAATGTAATTAAGTATACATCGACTGTAGACTTCGTTACCTGGAATGTGTGTAGATATATATATACTCTCCCTCCCTCTTTCCTCTCTCTAGACATGCTATATATGAGAAGTTGGATAAACTTTTATACCTCTGGGATGTTGGTGGGTTCAACACCGTATCCAAGCAAATAATCCACGACTGGTTTGAGATCGATTACAACACTAGAGTAAAGGATCATTGGAAACTGTCCAATAATATCCGGAACTTGCTCCGGTGTGAACCCAAGATGATCAAGATAATTTACAACCGGAACCATGTTCCTCTTCACGCTACAGCAAAGAAGCATTGGATACCTACACACATGCAAGTAATTAATGCATACAAATATGTATATATGAACATACATGTGTATATAAATCTAACCATGTGTCTGACTGACTATAAAGTATATAAATATATATACACATTCAATATATTTGTTTCTGTACACTAAAAAGTCTACACTCATGTATTTATTTCTACAACATTTTTAAGTTAAATAATTAATCGATAAAGAAAAGGATAATCTTCTATATAGAAGCCACACAAGTTATCTTCTCAAATTATCACATGAATATTTGTAAGCACAACACACACACTGTTGCATTATATGGACAATAAGAAAACAGTTGTATGTGTGTACATAAACCATATGATTTGTAAGATGTACAAGATCATGTATACATGTATCACGTATATGTACAGCATCGAAGTATTTTTAAATAGAAAGCATACTACACACATATAAACTAATACACACACACACACACACACATATTAATACCTCTCAATGTGTGCATTATCCAATCCAATACTCCGAATGAACTCCAACCGCTCCTTGATCACATCAATAGACTCTGGCAGATCCAGATGCTCAATTTGTGCACCGAATATCCCTTCTTTGCTCAAGAACTCTAGAACAAGGTCCTTAGAGACCCTCGAAGCGCCTTGCAAATGCTCAGACGAGGTGGTTATGCCCCAGTACTCTCGAGAATGCGGGGGGAATTTATTGCGTAGTCTCCTTGGACGCTCAATCGTGCATTGAACTGGCATATAAGCGAGTGTGTGTGCATGCGTGCGTGTGCGTGTGAGAGAGAGATTACCTGTATAACGAGGAAGAAGAAGGCGCTGCCAGGAGTACAATGCCGCCATAGCTGATACTTTGCGGACTAGAAATTTAAATTTGCCCTAAAACAGAGGAGAAGTTTTTGAATTTGAGATTTTGCCATAACTTTAATGATTGTTTAAAAACTTATTAATTTACTTTTCGTTATGCTTAAATTTTATACCATTTTGAGTTACACTTTCATGTTTACATAATATATATTTATTTTCATCTTATACTTTAAATAATTATTATTTTTAATTTAACATGTGTATATTCGTATTAAAATTTCAAATGGTAGAAATAATTTAATAATACATATCTTATACATACGGTAGAGAGTACAATGTATATTCTTATTAGATCTTTAAGTATTTAAAAAGTTTTAGGAATTTTATAGCACGTTTTTTAATAACAAACATACACCATTAATTATGTAATACAACTTCAACATATTAAATAACATAAATACACACATTATAAAGTACAATGTATTTTAATCTTTTTTCACATAAGTTCATTTTAATATCTTTTCAAATAACATACAAAGAAACCTCATACTTTAATATTTATTATGTTAAAAAATATAAATACATACGTGTATATTCATATTAAGAATTGCTTAAGAATAAAATTTTATTTTAATAAATTTTTTTAAAGCAAGTTTATTTTACCTTACACAATTAATATCTAATGTTTGTATTTTATTTAACTTTTAAAATTTTTTAAAAATAAATTAAATCATTCAAAACAACAAAAAATGCATGTATGATTAAAACGTATTATAAATAATCAATACACATGCAGCATATATCATCGAACATGTATATATACAACGTAATACGACCACAATGGGATTCGAACTCGAAGTCCAACGCGCTAATGCGACCACAACGGCTTAGTGTATTAAAGAATATATGTTAACGATATGTTGTGTGTACTATATGTATTTTATACATTCTACAGTATACATCTATATATAGTAGGTTTTAATGTACCGTATAATAAGCACATACATATATAGTACATACAAACATCGTATACATAACATCTGGAACAATTTGCAAATGTACCCACTCAAAATAACTTTGTGATTTGGTATTTATATTATAAGTTTTATAAGTTATAATGGAATCTATATATTAAATATAACATCAAAAATCACATTTGCTAAACACTTCGATAACTTTGTTAAAACAACGCTACAATGACACTTCTTTCAGTTTTAAAATTATTTTTAAACACTTTGCCTTGGATTGATTTTATTAAGTAATTCATTTAGTGTTTAAAAGCTGATTGATTTTTGAAGTAATTCTTTAGTGTTCTCAAGGGTTAATTCTTGACCTTCTAAACATTCAAAACTAATTAACCAAAGTAGTTAAGGAGCAGGAACCCTAAAACAGCGTTTTAGGGTTTTAGAGATCTCTTGCAGATCTCTCCGGAGCCGCAAGATCTTCGTTGCCAGTTGAGTCGGATTCATCATGCCTTTGAAATCCCTGTTTTCGGTAAAGTCTCGCTGTAAAAATCGCTTTTTTTGGTTTCTGTATGAAATCTCATGTTTTTTTCACAAAATCCTTGCGCATTGTGCTATCTAACTGCTCATGACAGATCCGCTTCGCACATTGTCGGATATCCGTGGCGGAGCAGCACATTCTCATATTACGATCAGGTTCTTGATACCACTGCTATGGTGGGCGCTGTTCCTCCGAGATACGGCTGGACCGGTGGAGAAGTCCGGTTTTGTCGATGTCTCGTGGTAAGCCCATGGAAATGATACTTCGATATTGCATATGGTTTGTTGTGAATATGTTATACCCGATATATGTACAGATACATGTATATGCACATCTATCCGTGTTATATGATCTCTGAATATATGCATGAATAAACATGCTACATTAATTCATATACATTTCGTCACCCGTACACACACACACGTATATATGCATATGTACAAATAATATCTGTTCTCTATATAGGATGCAAATCTCACCTCTACAGCGTGTGGGAAAGTTTTCTCTGTCGTCTCGCAAAGTGATTGAAGAGTACAATGAAGCCAAGGAGGTAAATGTACTATATTGATTAAGTAAACGAGTATATACACAAGGTTTAGTTTTGGTTCTTGTTCCGGTATTGGTTGGACCCTTCCGATACCTCCCATTGGCTAAGCCTGCTAAGGGTGTTTGCATAGATATTGATCTTTTGGATTATTTGCTCCCGGTAATACTTGCATCTTCTAAGTTCATTATAGTTTTGCATAAACTCAATAGCTTTCATCTTTGCTAACTGCATGTATTGTGTGTATATTTGTGTGTAGACATGTAAACTTTTGATCCCTATGATTACAAATCAAAAAAGATTTCAGCCTTGTCTGATCTTAACTGATAGACAAGCTTAAGAAGAATGAGGGATATTTCTACGTACGGTTTCTGCTGCCTGTGATTACATATCAAAAAGATTATATGAGTGCGTGTTGGTCTTTTTTTTTTTTTTTTTCTTTTCTTTTCTGGTGTTAATGCTGGAATTTGGTATTCAGGGAAGTGATTAGCGAGCTGAAGAAGGCAGGTGCTAAGTGGATTCAGTTTGATGACCGTCTCCTCTTCTTGATCTGGAAGAGCGCAAAGTACGACGGTTTCAAGCCCCATCAATCCCCCCCACGATGAGATGCTTACAAAATGCTAACCGGAGCTGTAGCAGCTACCATTAAAGAATGACATGCTTGTGGGCTTTTGAGTCAGACTTTTAATGTTATCTTGGAAGACTTAGCGTTCCTAAGGGTGATGATGTCGGATGGCTTATGAGTTGGCACTAAGCCTTGGTGATTTGAAGATTTGGATCGTGACTTTCTGCCAATTACTTGGCAGCCTACAAGTAAGGCCACTCTCTCTCATACAGACGCATACACACATTTCATATTATGTGCACGTTTACCCATGCATATATACTTAATTATATGCTCGTTCATTAAGGGCTACATATATATGTCGACACAGGCAATGTTGTTTTGTCTACATGAGAGAGAGAGTTAAAATTATATATCATACTGTATATGTGGATAATACTTATCATCTGTAATATGTACTAATATATTCATTAACAAGGTGCTTTGTGCGTGTAGATGGAATCCAAGGTGCTCTGGGTGAGTCTGACGACACGTGTCAACGGGACCTAAACCGATTTGTGTTTAAGTGGATATGAGATATGAGTAATTCGTATGAATAAGCAAATATTAGTAAATGTTATTAAATCTTAATATATCTTTATTATATATTTAAATTTATTTAATTACAATGTAATATATTATACGTTCGTATTGAAATCAATATTTGTAATCACAAGTATTACCTTCTAACAGTAGTTTACCAATTTTTTAAGTATAGTATTTAAGTATTTTAACAAGATTTTAAAAAAAACTTGTTTTAATAAATAATATATAATATCAAACGAAAGCAATAAGCTATATTTAAACTTATATAAATCAAAATACATTAGCACAGTATTTTTCTGTCAAACGGTACACAAACACTTGCATACTAACCATGCATATATTTATATGCATGTGTAATGTATATGAGCAAACACGAGTGTAAAATCAGCATATTCCGATCCTATAGTATATTTACATTCTTATGTCTTACTTTATATATATGTGTGTGTGTGTGTGCGCGCACCCACGTGTGTGTGTGTTTTGGTGGGTATTACAATGCTCTATGTAAATTCATCAATATTTAAATATAACAAAGGTCTGTATTGAAGATATATATATATAGATTATATAAATACAAATATAGCATTATATATATATAATATATATATATATATATATATACTGTATATAGTAACCAAAATAGTCACCAAATCTGGTGAAAAAATAAATAATTATTAAGTCAACCAAACTTAACCTAAATTAAATTAAATTTTAAAAAATAAAAAATAAAATTAAGGTTTTAAAATGTTGCATTCGTTTTGAACACAGAAGTTAGTTTTTTAATATATAGTTCATCTGAAAAAAAAATTAGGTTGGCCTTGGAAAAATAATAATATAAATAACATGTTAATAAGTAAAATGTACATGAAATTTTCTAAATTAAAAATTAAAAATTAAAAAATTAAATTTTAGTATTTTACCATTAACATTCACGATGAAGATATATATGTAGCATTGCCATACAGGTTTATTAGAAAGTAATGCAATGAAATATAAAGTTAATGAAGCTGAACCATCGAATACAGATTAAACAAAAGTAATTAAAAACATTTATGTTTGGTTTTATAATTTTTTAAAACTCAAGTCGAACTAATCCGTAATTTTATTTTCTAGTTTTACCGGTTGAATGATAAGTTATTAATTTTTAAAGTTTGAAAAAGCCAAATATACTCAAATAATAATTATAATAAAATTGCTCATAAAGTTCTAGGTAGGTTTGATATCAATATTAACTCTGTTTACTAGCTAATTTTTTTCAAATTACAACAACCCCCGTACTTCTCGTTTGAAATGTGAAATTCAAAATTAATAATTACTTTCATAAATTATGTTCAGACTCTTTTATATCTTTTATATGGATTAAGCACAAATATATATAATATTTATAGATACCAAAGCAAGAAAGGGGAAAAGAAGAGTGCTTAGAAAAGCTGGGAAACAAATACATATGAGGTGAAATCAAACATATAGATTGACTAAATAAGCAAGCACTAAAGACTATTGAAAGAGTCAAAGGAAGAAAAAGAAAACAAACGTAACCAGGGAAAACATATATATTTCCTTGTCAATCTTAGGGTCGTTTTGCACCACACTTAGCAGTCAAACCCTTAAGCATGGCCTTAATTAATGCAATCGGAAATATGTAATAAATAATGCCAACGGTAATCTAAGGGACGCTAAATGACCCCTCCCCCTCCCTTAGCGTCCCTTAACTTTATTTTATTTATTACATATTTCCGGCATAGTAACTATATATTTCCGGCTGCATTAATAAAGGTTATTATTAAGGGTTTGACTCTAAGTGTGGTGCGAAACGACCCTTAGTATCTTTATGCATTATGTTGCATTTCAAGTACTGTACTTATACACGTTTGTGCTTGTGTTTGCGCATGCTATAGTTTGTAATGTTAAGTTGATAGGTTTTGGTAACTTCAACTTTGTATATACGTGCATGGGTGCACGCGCGTGTGACTTGTGTTCGTGATATCTCATATATGTGCTATATATTTCTCATCTCTTTTATATGTGTGCATATGTCTAAAACCTTAAATCCTAAACCCTCCTAAAATCCTAACCCTAAACACTATATATATATAATATAACTAAAGTATTTAGCTATTTTCATAGGCCTTCCACGAATGTCGTTCATGATCAGAACGTTTGTGTTGCTATAATAATAAATTGTACATTATAGATTTAGAGTATTATTAT
This sequence comes from Selaginella tamariscina, assembly GCA_003024785.1. NCBI lineage: Eukaryota > Viridiplantae > Streptophyta > Lycopodiopsida > Selaginellales > Selaginellaceae > Selaginella > Selaginella tamariscina. Next base: position 54,377 of record PUQB01000844.1, read on the forward strand.
GTTGTTTTACATATGATACACAACATAAGTCTTACAACTGCATCTACTATTATATGATATTGCAACACTATATATACCTCCATATAAATGTTTTCATATATTATGTATTTATAATATATAAGTACGTGTGCAACTAGAAATTATAATATATATATCTATATATTATAGTGTTTACACTATTATTATGATATATGTTTGTATACATATTTGGTTAGTATATGTTTGTTCACATTTACACTCAAAATTCAGGTCATAAGTTTTGCCTACCTATCCTTAGTATTGACAAGTTTCAACTTTTATAATAACAAGATCAATTATTTAGTCTCGTGTTGTATTTATATTTTTGATTTTAAAAATATATTTCTTAAGAGTAGAATTTGATTTTCAATTTTAATGATAATTAAGAACAAGAATAACATTTAGTTCAATCGTATAATTCTTATTGAATATAGATTTTCCTTTGTAAAATAGTTTTTTCAAATGGAAATTACAAGCTTACCTCCAAAGTTCATCAAATTTATAATTTTGCTCTTTAAATGTGCTTTAACATGGAAGGAAAATTGCTTGATCGTTAAAGAGGTTTATATAATTATTTAGAATATACTAAAAGATTCTACAAGTAGCATATATTGCAAAAAAAAATATTTTAATATTTAAAACTTTACATGTATTATCATATAATTTCATGGCAAAATAAAGAAGTTTGATGTCTTAATATAATTATATCTTCAAATATACTAAGCCAAACATATTAGAATAAAAAATATTATAGTATCTGAAAATATTTTAGTATAATTTACTTTTATAAATACATTAAATGCATTATACTTAACTATTGTAACATACAAATAGCTGATTTTATTAAGAATTTCTAATTATAATTTTGGTTTACAATATTTCAATATATAAGTACAAAGATAAGGTTCAACCTAATAATTAATTTGTTAATTATTAATTGCATTTTAAAAATATTTTTCATACATTTATTTTACTTTTGTTATATATTTTATATTTAAATATATAAATTTGTAGTTACAATTAAAACTTTAAGAAGATTAATAAATTTAATTAATTCATAACAACTTGTAAAATTATGTTATTTAAGTTGTTTAAAATAAAAAAAATTGATCCACCACATTTTATATATTTCTTATGGAATAATGCACATTGAATGCACTAGCATGAATCACACGTGTATCTACGTGCATAGAGAAATGTGAAGAGAGAAGGATCTAACGTGGTTGTTTTAACAGGTGTGATCAATCTAACGGCTGGAAACTTATGACTATGTTTAGACATGCACGTGGCACGTTAAGAGTATAAAACTAATGAAATGTGTAGGTTTTCTCATTAGGTTCAATGTACACGCGGGAGCAAAGACAGTGGTGGTACCCCTCAACGCAGCAGCCATTGTCGAATGTTGAAGAACGTTCGGAGGATTCCAGAGGATGAATCCATAGCGTCGGAGGAGGATTCAAAGCACAGGTACGAGTCCACAGAGTCGGAGGAGGAGTCCATAGCGTCCGAAGAGGAGTCCGCAGAGTCGGAGGAGGATTCAGAGCACGAGATCATAGTGTTGGAGGAGGATTCAGAAAATTCCGAGTCCATAGTGTCAGAGGATGCTGAACGTTCGGAGGATTCAGAGGCGGAGTCCGGATGTACGGAGGACCATGAGTCCTCGCCAAAGTGCTTGTGCCCTAATTGGGTCCCAGGAAGAAATCAGGATCATCCCCATGTGGATCCTATCGTCTGGGGTCACTTGGAGCCCCCTGCGAGAAAGAGGGACCCCTCTGAGCATTGGGGTGAATTCTCGGAGCCGCCTGCGAAAATCAAGAGATGCACGTATGATGGGCGTGTTGCTGTGCGTGATTTGCGTGATGCTGTGCTGGATTTGCGTGCTGCTGTGCTAATTTGTGTGATGCTGTGCTGAACATGGAGAAAGTAGAAGACGATATCATAGAGACTAAGGGAAAAAAGGGTGGCAAGCGGACTCGAGAGGATCCAAAGGTAAAAACTCTAATTGTTTTATTTTATGTGATGATTTTGATTCTTTTGTTAGATTTCTATGTGAGTAACGGCGTAAGGGGAATTTTTTTTTATCTTGTTTATTCTGCGGATTTATCTCATTTAATTTCATTCATTTAAACTTCCTACTGCATAATCATCGTGTAATTAAAACGTGTTAAAGAAAATCTATTATGAATTGTTATTTGTACAAACGTGTCTTCATATTGCAAATTATGTGAAGGACATAAGGCTAAAGAGATTTCCCTTGTTTCTTATGTTGTTTATATCTTGTAATTATAACATGGTTAAAAGAATTGAATATGAATTGTTATTTGCAAAAGATTTCAAAAAGGAAAAGAAATTGTTATACTATAGAAATTAACAGAAGAAATTTTAGGAACAGGAAACAGAGGAAAATTTAGAGCTATTGAGGAGGAATGTCAGGTGGGGAGTTTCCGTTCTTCCTCTCCTCGAACATCAATCTGCCCATATAGAGTATTTACATTCTGAAGTTTTGTACAGATCGGTGGACGAGAGCGATAATTACACCCCAAACCTCTATGCCAAGTGATGGTGTTCAATTGGTATTCTCTCCAGAACAAGGTATTTTTTGTATATACTTGCGCTATAGATGTTAGAATGCGCACACACACACACACATATATAATATGTTTATGAATGCATACATGAGACTTATTGTTTGAGTTGAAACTGTTGCAGTTTGATTTGGGAGAAGCCTTATAGTTGGAATGAGATGATCACTCTAAGTACAATAAGCTTTTACTGTAAGTGGGTTTTTATTTATAATAAGTATATGGAAATGTATGATATTATATATGTATATTGTGCGTGTGTTGTCGTAGATATTAAATAATTAACAAGCATAGACACTTACAAATACACATTGGTATACAGAAAATTCACATTGATAAAAATTATGATATATATATATATAATCTGACTTATATGTGTGTGTGTGTGCAAGAGAGAGAGAGAGTACGTACATAAAAGTATAAACACCAAGATAGAATTAGATAATTACTATACTTAATTTGAAAGTGATATCTCATGTATCTTTTTCAAGTTTTTACTTACGAATTGAACTAGTGAGATATACACTTACATGGATGTATGCATTAGCAAATTTTCATTAACATTATATCTCCCATATATGCTAGATGAGTCTTTGTGTGTGTGTGTGTGTGTGAGACACATACACATACTTTCACAAGTATAATGAATATTTGAAAGTTGTAGCTTTGTATATATCTTACTACCGAGTACCATATGAGGAAAACACACACAAACGGTGTATACATCATACATATACATGATTGGTTTGTGTAATGACATGTTTGACTACATGTCTAGGACACATTTTTTTCATTGCACGAAGTAGCAGTTGTTCAACAGCAAGAAACAACTCAAAATTGAGAAGCAAAAACTTCTTTTCCTTTGTAGCGTTTTGCGATCGAACACACAATGTGGCTCAAAGTATATACAAACCTTTGGGTCATTCGCTTCAACGAAGTAATAGTAATAGTTAACACCACATGCGTGTGGTAGATATACTAAATTTGTATATATGTTCGTGGGTGCCCATGTGTGCAGATATATATACTGACTTGTGTTCATTGATAACACCTTAAACCCTAAACCCTTAACCCTCCTTTTTTTATATTGAATATATTATAAAATCATTTCTTAATAAAGTAAAAAATATATATATTATCTAAGAGCAACTTTTGAATTTCGAAATGCCAACACAACGTGGCTCTTGTTTAAGTTAGCTCCCGTATGATATGTAAAAGTGCTAATGTTTTAATATATGTATATATATGCATGCATATGTGTATGTATAGGTTACACACACACATATATATATGTATGTATGTATGCATGTGTGAATACATTCATGTCACATTCATATGTATACTTGTGCATCTATATTATATAAGATTTGTGTTTGTTTGTAGATAAACACTATAGTTTTTCTAAAGACACTATGTGCTTTTTTATATTTACTCCCATGTTGTTCTTCGTCTCCTTGTCAACCATAAACCCTCTAGTTTTATATAATTATGAAACTAACTTTTTAGTTTTTTATAACTCTTAAATTGGCCTTGAGTCGTTACTAAACTTAACAATACAAACATACACCCACACACACAGTTTGATAATTATATAAAACTAAGTGTTAATTTAATAATTATATATGTATGTATGTATACATATCTACATATATAATATATACATTATATAATTATCAATTAAACATCTAGTTTTACATAATTCTTAAATTGGTCTTGAGTAATTAATCATCTTAAAAATATACACCACATTCACAAATTGATAATTATATAAAACTAGAGTAATTATATATGTATATATACATATGTACATGTACATTATATTATCAAATTGACCACCTAATTTTATATATTTCTTAAATTGGCCTTGAGCTTAATAATACACACACATACATCCTCACACACAAATTTCAGCATTATAAATAACATATGTATCATTTGTATTATATATTTTAACTTAAAAATATTATATGCATGGTTTGATAAGAAATTGAAGACTAATTTGATAATTAATAAAACTAGAGAGTCAATTTGATAATTATATGCATTTTGGATTTCACATATTGAGAGTTTATGTAGTAATAGGTTTTTCAAAGACTTTCTATGCATTTTCAATACATTGGGATTTTTCATAGACTTTTACAATTGATTCATTATTTTTAGGTTTTTTGTTGGGTTTCACTGATTCATTGATTTTATTAATTGGGTTTTATGGAATCTACCATTGTTTTTTTCTTAATTTTGCCATTGGGATTTGTGATTGGATTGGGTCTTTGATTGAAGTTTCTATATATTTTGCTATTGTGGTTTCACCATCAGGGATTATATAAATCCACGTCTTGTCTTTGATTGCTTCAGATTTGTAGTGCATTTGTTGTCCATTTTACAATTGCATCGACTCCACAATGGCTCAAAAGGAGGAGAATGAGCTTCCAAATGAACACAGAGTCAACAGTAATGTTAATTTTTTCCATTATCTTAGCGATCTAACTAGATTTCTATTAAAATCATGGTATAAACAACTCGTTTTGTAAAATCCTCTTTGTTCTTGACGAGCAACTCCAAATATTTTTTCACATGTGCAAGATTTGCTCAGCTGTAGATAACAGTACTAAAAAAAAGTACATTCTTTCGTTAATACAAAAAGAATCTTTTATTTTGTTTAAAATGAATGTCTTTTTAGAACAAGATACTTCTTGTTAAAGAAAACTTATAGGACATTTATAACATTATAATGGTTTATGTTACCGACACAATGTTACTGATGTCTAAATATTAGAATTTATTAATTAGAACAACTAGCATAGAAACTTGTACTACTTAAGAAAGAGATGCTTCTCATTCAATGTGATGTAGAATATGAGATCCATCTTGCCTTTGTTTTACATTATCAATCACTATTATTGTTCGTTCACATATTAAAATAACTAACATAGAAACCAATACTTCTTTTGAATGAGATGCTTCTTATTTTTTCTAAGTACGTCAACTATATGCGGTGTTATCATTTTGCAATGCATTACGTAAAAGTAAGACATGGACTAAGAGTTCATTTTGTAAGATAAAACCCAGTAATTATTAGAACGAATACCTCTCATTAGATCGATGTGTAGATATTTTCAAAATAACAATGATATGATCCTTGTTCTTATATTTTAATGACTTCATTCTTATATAATATCTTTTTGCATATGTTCATGTACAATTTCTTATATGATCTTACTCTTGGGCTTCATGTGTGTTTGCAGCTAAAGATGTAAAAACTTTTGGGTCACAAAGCAACAAAATGATCTTGGAATATGTCCTCCAATGCAAGGAGAAAACACAATGTGGTTGGTGGAGTCGATTGATCATCTGCAAGAGAATAAGAAAATTTGGTAGTTGTACTATCATGTCAATCACATAACTTCTTTTAACAGGAAAAATCAAAACAATTCACTTGTACTTGAGGAGGTTATAGACATGATACCTTTCGTTGTTTCTCAACTTTTACCACTAAAAAATAAAACACCGAGTTTTTTTACGAGTTTATAAATTAAGTTATATAACATATATGAATTTTGCCCTAAAAAAAGTTGATAAATGTATGTGAGTTTATATATATGAGTTTGCATATAAACTCATATTATATCTATTAAATACGAAAAGGTGGGTTCAACAGTAATAAAGGAAACTCGACTGGTCTCTTTCTTTAGCACCACCATACTTTGCAGAATACTACATTTATTGCCAGTCAACACTTCCGTTGGACTACACCCAAATTATTATAACATACCTCAACTGATCACATTGAAAATAACATTTCAGATAGTCCTTGATTTGCCAATTTACCTTCTTTGTTTCACCAGTGCTAATCGTCGCAACCTTGATGCACTTCTTGTACTCACCCCACGATCGTAGCAGCCTAGCTCGATGTAACCTCAGATGTTATCAGACCGTTTGACAGTGAATGAGAAACCCCTTTTAAGGCCATAGCTACAGACATGCTTGATTAAGTTGTCATGGTTTGGAAATGTTGCATTTGTATTGTAGTGGTGACAGTCAAAGCAATGCACAACAAAGACTCAGTGTATTTTGTGGTGTGGTGTGGCAATATCAATTCCTTATACATACATATATATATATATATATATATATTTACTCACGTTCTTTCAAGGAAGACTGCCTTGAAGGCAAGACCTGATGTATTAAATATGTGTTGTGATATGTGTGTATGTAAACGAACAAAATAACTTGAATTTGAGAGAAATGTGGATTTTCTAGAAAGAATTGAGATTACCACTAATCTAAATTGAAAGGACTTGTGTGCATTCTAAAGAAGATTTTCAATTACCTAAACATCAAAAGAGGCCAAAATGCAATTGGAAGCAAGGAGAACCTCTTGCCGGAAGCGAGGAGGCCCGATAGACGAAAGCAAAGAGACCCAATGCTGCTCATCTACAGTGACCCTAAACCATGGAAACACAACCCCATTCACCAGGCGTCAACAGCATTGTGTGATATTGTTGGAATCAATGTACTAGAATCATGTCAAAAGGCATGTGTGTTTTTACTTTACAACATAATAATATAAATTGATGTATAATATTCCATGCTTTATTCTTCTTATGGAAAGTGATATAATAATGTAATCCAAATGTGTTTATAAAACATAATTTAATAATATGAATTATTAATTAATATAAAATCTGACATTATAAGAGAATATAATATAAATATTAAATTAATATATTATATAGGATATTCAAACTTTGTACCACAAAGAACCCATATATACTGGAAGATGGCATCACTGTAAACACATGTGTTTACCTTAAACCTCATATGTTAATATGACTTGAATTGAATTTTATTTAAATTCATATATGTACCCAAGTTTAGCCTTGTTACACGTGTTTATGACATGAGTTTTAAAACAATTTTCTAGTGTACATGGGATGATCGGGCCAAAGGGAAAAGAAGACATGCAGAAATGGCTGGATGAGAAGGTCAAGGGTTACATTTTCATATTACAAAAACATTGCAAATAAGGATATCTTTTAGCAGATATAACGATTTAGTGGATGATGTTGGAAAAAAAATAAGGGAAATCGGTGGATGAGATTGGAAAGAAATAAAGGACATTTTCAATTCAAAAGAACAAATATTGTATGGTCAATGAAAAAGACTTAAATTGTTAGTGTTTCTGTAAAAAAATAAAAAAATAAGGATCAATTTGAAACACCCATGCACGAGCAATATCAATTGACAAGGGATATTTGCGACAATTTGAAACGCCCACAGTTGTGTAAATCAAATTCAATATTGGGATAACAAATTTTCAGAATCTAATGTCAATTCTCATGACCATTGACGTGCATTCAACCCATGAATGGCCATAAAAGTTCTCAAGAACCACTATGAAAAATGTGTGGTTGCCTAGAAATGAAAAAAAAAACGAGCGTAGAATGAACTTAAAAGCTCCAATAGTTCACAATAAATAAGAGAAAATGGCTACGTGTTCGGAAACACCAAAAGAATGACAAATGATGCATTATTCTTCATTGTTATAGAAATTGTTAAGGAAAGATGTTGTTTAGGACCAATCAATAATATATAACTAAAATGGTTTTACATATTAGGGTTCTTTGTCGAGTTTTAAGATTTAAAACAACCACATGTATTTAGTTATTTTTTATAAATGTTCACGAATGCTGTTCATGATCATAACATTTGTGTGCGCTATAATAATGAACTATATATTATAGGTTTAGAATATTATTGTGATGTTCTCCGTATGGCACGGGGACCCCAAATAATGGTTTATATGTGGTTTTATAATATGTTTTCCTACCTTACACATACATGTTACTAAAAATGACAAGTTCTGATAACAATAACATATGATTTTATAATGGCTTTTTTAATGATTGTTTTTTGAAAGTTACTTGTAACAGTTACTTCTTATTATGTTTTATTTATATGTTTACAAACTATAAATTTATATTGCTGTTACAATCTAAAAGCACAACAACATTAATAATATAATATAATTTTGATTTTAATATAATTTACCTTTATAAATACTTTAAATGTATTATACACCTTAACTATAAACATTATATATTGTAATATATGGATAATTGATTCTATAATGGGTTTTCTAATTATAAACCTGGTTTCCAATTTTTCAATATATAAACATAAAATAAACTTCAGCCTAATAATTAATTTGATAATTATTATTTGCATTTTTTAAAATATTATTTATACATTTAGTTTACCTTTGTTAAATATATATACATGTATTTTTATATTATTATTATTTTTATACACTTAAACATAATTTTTTAAAAAATTAATAAATTTACATAAACTTATAAAAATTTTAAGTTGTTTAAAAAATTTGATCCACCACATTTTATATATTTGAGTTTTGGGGTGAATTATGAGAACTACCTATGAAAAAGAGGAGAGTCATGTATAATGATGGGCTTGTTGCTGTGCTAAATAGAGAGAAAGTAGAAGACAATGGGGATAAAAAGGGTGGCAAACAAACTCCAAAGAATAGATAGGTAAAAACTCTAATTGATTTTATTGTATTTGATGATTTTTATTTTTTTATTAGATTTTTATGTAATGGCTAAGGAGATTTTTTTTTTTCTTTTTATCTTGTTTATTCTGTGGCTTTTATCTCATTTATTCTGCAGATTTTATTCAATTAGACTTCTTAATAAACAGATCAAATTGCATAATCATCTTCTTATGAAAACATGCAAAAAATACTTATTATGATCTTGGAAAGGACATAAGGGTAAAGAGATTTCCCTGTTTATTACGTGGAAAGGGAACAAGGGTAAATAGATTGTTTACTGTGTGTGATTTTATCACGATTTGTTGCATTCATTTAAATACATTTGATTTAACTTAAACTTCCTAATAAATAGATTAAACTGCAAAATCATTTTGTAATTAAAACATGGTTAAACAATTTATTAAGAGGGGAATACTATAAAAATTAAACCATAGTAACATGGGAAATTTTAGGTATAGGAACAGAGGGAGATTTAGGGATATTGAGGAGGAATAGCAGGCATCTTCCTCTCCTCAAACATCAATCTACCAGTGGCATTCTGTATAGAGTATTTATTGTACAGATCATTAGATGAGAGGGATAATTACACCCCCAACCCCTCTATGTTGAGTGCACCCTGTACATGGATGGTGTTCAATTTAGTATTTCCTACAGATTAAGGTATTGTTTTGTATATAGATGTTAAAATGTACACACACATGTATATATATATATGTGTGTGTGTGTGTGTGTGTGTGCGTAATATATATAATATAAATTTATGAATGCATACATGAGTTTTCTTGTTTGATTTGACATTGTTGCAGTCGGAACTGTAGAAGCCTTGCATATGGAATGAATGATCACTCTCAGTGCCAAGTATCTTGACTTAATAGCGAATGCACAATTAGCTTTTACTGTAAGTGGCTTTTTGTTTTATAATAAGTGTATGAAAATGTATATTTAGTTTCTACTGCACGATATTATATATAAATATTGTGCGTGTATGTGTGCTTGTGTGTGGTGTGTGACAGTAGATATTGAATAACTGACAATTCACAAATACACAAATACACATAGTATATGGCAGACAATTCACATTGATATATATACATATATTATCTGACTTAGATGTTTGTTTGTGAGTGTGTGCATAAGTACATAAATGTACAAACACCAAGACAGAATTAGATAATCACTTTACTTAATTTGGAAGTGATATCTCATGTATCTTTTTCAAGTTCTTACTTACATATAATAGAGAACTATCATATTTGACTAGGGATATATACATGTATATGTTAACAGACTTTCATTAACATTATATTTGCCATAAATGCTAGTGTGTGTTTGTGTGTGTTAAGAGAGAGAGAGAGAGAGAGGTGGGAAAGGGAGGAAGGGAGACACATACAAATACTTTTACAGGTATAGTAAATATGTAGAAGTTCTAGCTATGTATATATCTTACCACTGAGTCCCATATGTAACTGTATCTATGAGGAAAAACACACACGAACGGTGTATACATACATATATATGATTGGTTTGTCTAGTGACATGTTTTGCTACAGGTCTGGGACATGTCTTATCCATTGCATGAAGTAGCAGTTTGGGGTTTGACCCTTGAGCTGTTCAACAGCAAGAAACATCTCAAAACTGAGAAGCAAAAACTTCGTCTTTGGCAGGGGAGAATTGCACATGGATCTGTTGTAATTACTACATTAGGCAAGGTATGAATATATACACAAGCACAAAATATTTTAGTAATTCATTTACTGTCAGAAAACTTGATATTATCTACAAACCTTTTATATAAAGTATGCAAATAATATGTAAAACATAATTTAATGCACTTAATATAGTTTTATAAGCATCGCTAATCTACACAACCATAATAGTTAGGGAAAATTATACATAAAATTTTGTGATATACTCTAAAATTTTTTAAAAATTACATATGTAATATCCACCTGTACGGATGCATGTGTACATATTATTATTAGCGTAGTGGATTTTGATACCTGTCGGATTGGAATCAATCTGGACCACTCATTCTTGTATATAAGCTAGGGTAGTGGATTTTGATAGCTATCAGATTGAAATCAATCTGGACCACTTGCTCTTGTATATAAGTTTGGGTTTTTAAATTAATGATATACACATTTATATATTTCGAGTTCTCACATTAGTGGAGGCAAGAGGCAACTATAACTATCCCTACAGAGTGCTCGGATTTGTGTCTTTTTATCGATTTTCTTTGTCTTTTTAAATTTAGCTTTTCCATTGTTTAGATCTATTTTTTCTTGTAGATTTTGTTTTTTTTTGTATATGGATCCACAACAAGCAAATCCTTTGTCTGTAGAACAATTACTCATACAGTTATTAAATGTCATGCGTATGTAATTCTCAGCTAATGGTAGCATCATAGCCTGGGGTACTCCTCCTCTTCATGTTGCAAACCCCCGCGTTCGATTGGATTTCTTTTGCAGAAATCCTGAAAATGATGTGTACCATTGGTTTGATCACTTCACTGTAGTTGTACATATCATTCGTGGGACGGTGCTCAGTGTTTGCGTGAGTTTCCTACTTATCTTCAAGGGACGACGTTGCAGTGGTACAATGGTCTAGATGTTGCAACTTGTGAAGATTGGAGTATTCTTTCAGAGATCTTCAAACGTGCATTTGGGCATACAAACGACTGTGACGATGCTTTTCAGCAGTTGTATCGTATTCGTTAGGAGCCATTTGAGTCGGTGATGCAGTTTGGTGTTCGCTTTTGAAACCTTTTGCTGCGTGCAGAACCTAACATATCAGAACGCATCAAGTTATGTATGTTGTGGCTAGCACTTTGTCAAGACCTTGTGGGGCTTGTGCATGCACTAGCTCCAGTGACTCTTGACAATGCTTTGAGGCTGGCACAATGATATGAGTCGTCACCTCTCCCACTTGCACCTTCACGTGCTCTCGTTCCATTTCATGTTGGGGATGGACCTGCTCCGATGGAGGTTGAGGCTGTTGTCGCTCATGTACCAGCACAAGGTGGGCCGTGGACGAGGACGTGAACGTGCAATTCGTTGTTGGGCATGTGATGAGGTTGGACACACGTATCGGCGCTGTCAACAATTTCCCGATTGGTGTCCCCCATTTCCAGGTGGAGGCCATGGCGTCAACAACGTCCAGTTAGTGTTGCTGCAGTGGAACGTTATGATGCGGTGGATCTTTCGGGAAACAACAAATCGCAAGTAGAGGAGGATCCTTGTGCGAATAAATTAGTGACCCCTATGTATTTTCTTTCGAGAGTATCATCAAGGGGTTCACTCGGCACCAAATCATCCGGTTTCACTTTTCAAGCTCGATTTAATTACAAGCCACGTCATATTTTCTTTTTAGTGTTGGTGGATATAGGTCGAGTTTGTCCTTTATTTCTCAATCTGTTGCTACATGTTGCAGCCTTCATTTGCATCGTGCGATAGAACCAGTCTTCATTTTGTATGGCAACAAACACACTCATGCTTGTTCGCGGGATGAAGTGACATTGTTGTTCGTGTGGACGATCGTGAGCTTGAGCTTTAATCTTTTGGGTGGTGCCGAGTCAAGCTTTTCACCTTATCTTGGTATGGATTGGTTGACTCGCAATTATGCCAAGTGTGACTTTGAAAAGTCTCCCCCTTGTTTGACTCTCCCTTGTCTTTTTTCCATTCTTTTTATTTTTATTCCACTTCATCCACCTCTGCTTCCATAACTTTTGTCTCACCCCTACTTTTAACAATTTTCCCTTCATGCTTTCCTTCCTTCTCTTTGGACCATCAGATCATCGTCGTACTGTAGTTGTTGATCAACTCAAGAAGGAGTATGTTGATATTTTCAACTTCGATTTGTCATCTAAGGCCAAGATTGCAACACGCCACCCACCCTATTCCAATTAGAGATGTTAGGCCAATCAAGGTACCTGTTCGGTGTCGGTCACCAAAGGAGCTCAAGATCTACAAGCGAATGTCAAAGAGATGTTGGAGAAGGGTGTTATCTGAAAATCTCGAAGTCCTTAGGCATGCGAACCTCATCTTGTGACGAAGCCTGATGGAAACATTCGATACTGCATTGACTATCGCCCATTAAATGAGGTAACCATCTCAAATGTGTACCCACTTCCTCATACTGTAGACCTTTTAGATCGATTGGGGTGGAGCCGTTGGTTCACCAAGTTAGATCTTGCCTCTGGATATTGGCAAGTTCCGATGGCTGACATGGACATTCCCAATACTGCTTTTTGAACACCATTTGATGCCAGAGGTGACTGCCGATTTCATTAATGATGTTTTGATCCATTCGGATGGAACGTGGGAGGAGCATGTCGGTGATGTATGTAAGGTTTTGGACCGGCTGCGGGAAGTTGATTTGAAGTTGAAGCCATTTAAGTGTGTGTTTGGATCAAAGTACATCACTTATCTAGGTTATCGCATTTCACGTGAAGGTTTACAAGTCGATCCTGACAAACTAGAACGCTTTCTTGGCAAGGTACAATATCTGGGTCATTTTGTAGATCATCTTTCAGATCGTTTTGCACCGTTGCGGGCATTGTTGAAGTCGTCAATGACTTCTTTTATTTGGTCTAAGGATTGCAAGCAGGCATTTGCAGATCTCAAAGAGTTGTTGACGACTCCTCCAGTTTTGGTGTACCCGAATTACACCTATTCTTTCATCTTGCGTGTAGATGCTTCTGACATCGGCCTCGAGGGCGTATTGATGCAGGAGAGTACGAGTGTTCCTGGCCAACAACATCCCATTGCGTACATCAGCCGTACATTGCAGCCAGCAGAGGTGAACTACTCCACGACAGAAAAGGATTGTCTAGCAGCAGTTTGGGGTTTTGAGAAGCTCCATGCCTACTTGCATGGTTTGCAGACGTTGTTGGAAAGCGATCATGTAGTAGTCACTTCGTTGTTGAAGCGGAAGAATTTGATTGGTTGTACTACTTGGTGGACCTTAAAACTTCAAATTTACGACTTTGAAGTTGTTCATCGCCCAAGAAGTTCCATGGCTGATGCTAATGCTTTTTCTCGGGCTCCTCTTCCACCTTCTCTTTCTTTTGTTGCTCTAGAGAAACTAATTGTTCCAGCTTGAGTGGACTTTTTGGACGAAGATTCCGTACCATCAGCAGTTGATGTACTTGTCGTTCAGTGTCTACAGAATGCAAAGTTAGATTTTCTGTCTTTGGATGAGGTTTGGGAAGCTCAAAAGATTGAGCCGTGGATTTGAAGGCTTCGTGATGGGTTTGAGAATCCTACATTACTTGCTAATGACTTGCCTTTCAGACATTTACATTCGCAATATCGCCTTCAGGACAATCTTCTTTATTTTGTGGGGACTGATCCAGATGATCCTTTGCAGTTGGTGATGCCTTTAGTCTTCATTCCACGTTTTCTCCATGCTTACCATGACTCTCCTATTCTTGGCAGGCACATGGAACATCGTCGTGTAATAGAAAAACTGTGCAGATCTTTCTATTGGCCAGAGTTGCGAGGAGATGTGATTTGGTATGTGCGTAGTTGTGTGTGGTGCCAAGCTCACAATACTCCGCCTTGTGCTTCGGAAGGACGGTTGGAGTCAATTGCAGTTTCTCGTCGGTTTGAGTTGGTGGCATTTGATTTGATGGGACCTTTTCACGATCAACTGCTGGTAACGAGTACGTTATTATTTTTTTTTATTACCTAATTCGTTGGGTAGAAGTTGGTGCTCTTGTTAATGCGACTGCTTCTGCTATTGGTCAGTTTCTTAATCGGGTCGTGTTTTAGCATTCTTGTCTAGTTCGAATTCTCTCGGATAATGGTCCTGCATTTATGGCTGAGGCATTTCATGTTTTAACATCTCAAATAGGGATACGCCACACTTTTGCAAGTGCTTATCATCCTTAAACAGATGGTTTAGTGGAACAGCTCGTCAAAACCTTCAAGGGGATGATTGCAAAGTATGTGAATTTTTAACATTCGGATTGAGATGGTTATCTGCCGTCTCTCCGATATGCTTATGTCACTGGAGTACAAAGTTTCATTGGTACTTCCCCATATAAGCTCTTGTATGGTCATGACCCGGTGTTGTCAACAGAGTTGGTTTGCCTTCTCGGTTATCACAAGTTGCTGATGCTAGGTCGTGGGATCGGTATCTGACGAGCATTCTTCCATTGGTTTGTGCAGAGTCAACAAAACACTTGGGCCGCATACAAGTAGGACAACAACAATGCTACAACTCGCACCTATCACAACCCGATACAGGATACAGGATTCCGGATACAGGATACGGGTTGCAGGATATTCCTATAGGGATTCTGGATACAGGATACGGTTGCAGCATATTCCTACAGGATATGCCACATGATATGCCTAGAGGATAAGGGACATGTGGACTCATCTTAGCCTCTGCATGCATGCAGTCACTTTGCATGCATGTAACCACTTTTTAACACTCATGCCTAGATTAGCTCTTGGAGTTGTGAGCATAAAAGCTTTGACCTAATTGTTGTACAATCAGTTACTATCAACACCAGTCTTACTACGATCAATCTCGTCTTGTCTTGTTCTTGTCTTATTTCCTATCCTGCTCCTGTCTCGCTCCTGTTTCCTGTCCTGCTCCTGGATCCTGTCCTGCTCCTGTCTTGTTCCCGGATTCTGTCTTGTTTCTGTTTTATTCATGGATCCTGTCCTGCACGTTCCTGTCTTGCTCCTGAGTTCCTGAGTTCTTGTCTTGCTCTCCATCCTGTTCTTGAATTAAGCCTTCTTGTTCTTAGGATCCTGCTCTCTTCCTGGTTCCTGGATCGTGGCTTGACAGCACCATCGTCCTCCTATAGAGTACAAGGTTGATGAAGGTGCTGGTTCATTTTCCCAAGCTTACGGTACGTGGTTTAGTTAAGAGTCTCCTTCCTTAGTGAAAAGGACCATATCGAGTGTTACGGCAAGTAGGGCCGTAGGTTTATGAGGTTCGGCACGACATTCAACCCGATCCTTCGGAGATTGTACATGTGCAACGGTTGAAGCATTTTGTGCAACGGGAACAAGTTGTGCCGCCTACAGATCCACCATTGCCTCCTCCTGATGTTCCTCCAAATCCGGGCTCATCTACAAGAGAACCCTAACCAATTTACATCCTTCTAAGAGGAGGGGATGATATAAGATCTTTGTGTACGGCTGCATGTGCACATATTATTATTAGTATAGTGGATTTTGATAGCCATCGAATTGGATTCAATCTAGACCACTTGCTTTTATATATAAGTTAAGGTTCCTAAACTAACGGATATACACATTTCTATATTCCAAGCTCTCACACATATTTATTCTTAATGAAATCTTATATTTATATAAATACAAACTTCAACATGGAATATAAATAAATAATTAAGATATAAAGGAAAAAGATACATAAATTTAATTTAGCATTACCATTTATAATTTTTTTAACTATTATAAATATAAAACTTAACAATAATTAAAATGAAATAAAGTTTATTTTTATACTTCATATAATATTTTTAACAATGTTTAATATAAATTTTATTTAAATAAATATTATCAAATATTAACGACTATATTCAAAAAAATATTCTTGTGATTATTTTAATTATTTGACTTAATTGGAATGAAATGAATAAAATCATAAAATTAATTAATACATCTATTTAACATATACTTGGAATGAAATTAATTAAATAATGTAATATTTAATTTATAGCAAATTGGAATGACGTAAATAAAATAATTAAATACTAATAAATGCATATTACATTGTGATATGTATGTCTAGTTAGAATATGCAGAAAATAAGAGTCTGTGATAATGCATGGAGCATTTTAAAACTGTAATACTCCTCTAACATTAATATAATAATTAACATTCCGATTGTTGTTCCATCTAGGTTGTGATGGAAAAATTGTCAGTACGTCCATGTTTCGACATTGCCTCGCCTCTTTAATATGAATCTCATAGTTGATCTTCGGTGATAGGAATTATGGAATGAAAATAACTCATGAAGTTAACCATCATCATGTAATACAACTTCAACATATTAAATAACACAAACACACCACAATATATTAATCTTTTTTCACATAAGCTAATTTTAGTATCTTTCAAATAACATATAGAGAAACCTCATACTTATATTAATGCGTATATGCGTAATAAACTTAAAGTTGGTTAAATTTTTGTTAACTGTGTGCGTATGTGAGCGTGGGGTGTATGCAGTCTCACTTTCTAGGTGCAACAAAACGTATTATAAATAATTAATATATAGACAACGTAATACGACCACAATGGGATTCGAACCCACGACCTTTGGATCCGAAGTCCAACGCGCTAATCCACTGCGCTATGCGGCCACAGTGTATTAAGGAATATATATACGTATGTGTACTATAAGTATTTTATACATTCTACAGTAAACATTATATATAGTATTGCTATATTTACTGTTACATTAAGGTTTATATAACAAACACATACATATATATACAAAGATCATCTGGAAACAATTAGAATGGCCACCCACTCGAAATAGCTTTGTGAATTGGTATTTATATTTATAAATTTTATAATTATATAAATATTATATGGAATCTATATTTTAAATATAACATCAAAATGGTCCATTACAATAGGACACCTGTTATAGTTTTATAAATTAGTTTTAAACATGATTGATTTTTTTAAGTAATTCTTTGTGTTGCTTCTAAACATTCAAAACTAATTGTTAAGAAGCAGGAACCCTAAAACAGCGTGTTAGGGTTTTAAAGACTCTCCGGAGCAGCAAGATCTTCGTGGCCAGGTGAGTCGGATTCATCAGGATTTCCTCTTGAAAATTCTGTTTTTGGTAAAGTCTCGCTGTAAAAATTCGCTTTTTTATGTGTTTCTGTATGAAAATCTCATGTTTTTTTAACAAAATCCTTGCGCATTGTGCTATCCGAGTAATGTGACAGATTGGCGGCGAAAGATCAATGGAAACAGATGTCGGAAGTTCATACCCAGCAGCACATTCTCATATTACGATCAGGTTCTTGATACCACTGCTATGGTGGGCGCTGTTCCTCCGAGGTACGTCTGGACCGGAGAAGTCCGGTTTGACACCTATTTCTCGATGTCTCGTGGTAATGCCAAGCAGCCCGCCATGGAAATGATACTCCGATATTGCATATGGTTTGTTGTGATTATTGTTATACCGATGTATGTACAAATACATGTATCCGTGTTATATAATCAGTCTGAATATATGCATGAATAAACATGCTACATAATAATCTCATATACATTTCGTCACCCGTACACACACACACGTATATATGCATATGTATAAATAATATCCTACAGCGTGAGGGAAAGTTTTCTCTGTCGTCTCACAAAGTGAGTACAATGAAGCCAAGGAGGTAAATGTTCTACTACATTGAATAACTAAATACACAAGGTTCAGTTTTGGTTCTTGTTTTCTTTTCTCAGCAGCTCGGTGTTGAACCGCTTCCCATACTCTCATTGGCTAAGGATGTTTGCAAAGATTTTGATCTTTTGGATTATTTGCTCCCGGTAATACTTGCATTTTCTAAGTTCATTATAGTTTTGCATAAACTCAATAGCTTTCATCTTTACTGCATGTATTGTGTGTATATTTGTGTGTAGACATGTAAACTTCTGATCCCTATGATTACAAATCAAAAAAGATTTCAGCCTTGTCTGAACTTAACTGATAGACAAGCTTAAGAATGAGGGATATTTCTACGTACGGTTTCTGCTGCCTGTGATTACATATCAAAAAGATTATATGAGTGTGTGTGTGTTGGTCTTTTTTCTTTTCTTTTGTTTTTTGGTGTTAATGCTGGAATTTGGTATTCAGGGAAGTGATTAGCGAGCTGAAGAAGGCAGGTGCTAAGTGGATTCAGTTTGATGACCGTCTCTTCTTCTTGATGTGGAAGAGTGCAAAGTACGACGGTTTGAAGAAGGCTTATACTGAGTTGGCACCAAGCCTTGGTGTTTTGAAGATTTTGATCGTGACTTACTTCGCAGACCTCCACAAGTAAGCCCACTCTCTCTCATACAGACGCCATTTCATAGTATGTGTACGTTTACCCATGCATATATACTTAATTATATGCTCGTATTCATTAAGAGCTACATATAATATGTCGACACAGGCAATGTTGTTTTGTCTACATCTTCCCGAGAGAGAGAGAGAGTTAAAAATTATATATCTTACTGTATATGTGGATAATACTTATCATCTGTATAATATGTACTAAATACATTCACTAACAAGGTGTAGATGCTTGCTGGAATCCAAGGTGCTCTGGGGTCTGACGACACGTGTCAACGGGTGCAAAACAGAACCTAAACCGATCCTCTAGAGTTTGTGATTAAGTGGATATAAGTACTTTGTATGAATAATCAAATATTTATAATCTTAATATATCTTTATTATATATTTAAATTAATTTAATTACCATGTAATATATATATTATAAGCTCGTATTGAAATCAATATTTGTAAATCACAAGTATTACCTGCAGTTTTCTCTAACAGTAGTTAACCAATTTCTAAATTAGTATTTTAAGTATTTTAACAAGATTTATAAAACTTGTTTAATAAATAATATATAATATTCAAACGAAAGCAATAAACTATATTTAAACCTTATATAAATCAAACTATATTTAAAACTTATATCAGTATTTTTCTTTGTCAGTACACAACACTTGCATAGTAACCATGCATATATTTATATGCATGTGTATGCTTATGTATATAAGCAGTAAAATATAATTTAAGGGCAGCATATTCCGACTCCTACAGGATATTGTACATACTTATGTCTTACTTTATATATATATATATATATGTTGTATGTATGTATGTATGTATGTGCGTGTGTGTATTCATGAATATTCAAATATTCATATGCATGCATATATATTGTACAGTACAAAGGTTTGTATTGAAGATGTATATGTGTAGATTATATAAATACAAATATAGCAATATATATATATATTATATATATATACATACTGTATATAATAATCAAAATTGCTCATAAAGTACAATGTAGGTTTGATATCAATATTAATTCTGTTTACTAGTTAGATTTTATTCAAATTACAAAAATAGAAGCACTAGCCCGTCTTCTCGTTTCAAATCCGAAATTCAAAATTAAATAATTTCTTTCATAAATTATGTTCAAACCCTTTTATATCTTTTATAAATATTTTAGTAGTCTGAAACCTTAATATTATTTTATCACGGTTAATTCTTCAATTATACGGTTTACATATGTTGTCATTTACTACAAACCTTTTATATAAAGTATGCACATAATGTGTAAAACGTAATTTAATGCACATAATATAGTTTTATTAAGCATCGCTAATCTACACAAACATAATAGTTAGGGAAAATTATACATAAAATTACATATTTATTCTTAATGAATTCTTATATTTATATAAATACTTCAATACAGAACATAGCAAATTAAAATATAAAAAGTAAAGACATAAATAAGTGCATTACCATTTATAATTTTTTAACTATAATTAAATGATTTTAAAAACTTCATATAGTATTTCAATATAAATTTTATTTAAATAAATATTATCAAATATTAACCACTATTCAATAAAATATTCTTGTGAAAATTAATTAATACATATATTTAACATATACTTGGAATGGAATTAATTAAATAATATAATATCTAATTTAAAGCAAATTACTAATGAATGCTGATATGTATATCTAGTTAGTTTTATTTGGTTAAAAACTAATTATAAATTCTTTATGCATTTTCTGAATATATTTCTAATTCTTAATATTGAAATGCATGCTTCTAAAAGGTTCTTGAAGATAAGCTCAAACCCATGCAGTTACAAGTTGCACAACTTGTAACCACTAGATTTAACCTAAAGGTATATACCTAGAATATTCTATTTTTTTAAATTTAGAGAGGAAAAAAAATGTTCGGATAATATTTAGATGGCGACCTACAAAAATGGAGAGGAAATACCAAATTTATTATCTTATTAAACACCCTTAATTGCGTGTTAGCTCCTCTATTATCTTAAGCATGGCTATAGCAAACACAATCCTGGGTATCTGTGGCAATGTGGCTGCTTTCATCCTCTTCCTCGTCCCAGTGTAATATATATCTCATACATATGTGTATGTATATATGTGTGTATGTGTGTGTACAGGAAGACTTTCTGTACAATTGTGAAGAAGAAGTCTACGCTGGAGTTTTCTGGGATACCATATGTGACATTCCTGCTTAATTGCTTGTTATGGGTGTTATATGGGCTTCCGATGAACAAGGATGCGGTGTTGATCTTGACGATCAACGGCAGCGGGATTGCCATACAGTTAACCTACATTCTCATCTTTCTGATATACGCTTCGAGCAATCAACGGAGGTTGGTGGATGATTAATTAGTTGTTAATCTTTGCTTAATTATTGAGTTTTAGTGCAAATTATTGACATGCAGACACATGCTAACTATCTTCTATGTGTTTTTGGTACATGCAGACGCAAATGATGGGGTTATTAGCGTTTGATCTCGTCTTCACTGCAGTTTTGGGGGCTGGTGTTATTGTTGGTGTGCATGATAAACATACAAGAATCCAGATTCTGGGCGTTCTATGTGTTATTCTCAACATTGGCATGTATTATTCGCCCTTGTCCGTCATGGTAAGTATTATCTCAACATTTTTATAACGATCTTTCATTTAATTCACAAATTATAAATTAAAAACTATCACTTTTTAATATGCAGTGGCTGGTGATTAAAACAAAGAGTACTGAATACATGCCATTCTTGCTTTCCCTCATGGTACTTATCAACAGTATCTTCTGGACAATCTATGGTTTTCTCCAAGCCGACATATACGTCATCGTAAGTTTATACGTGTATATTATGTATAAATTTTAATAATATATATAAATTCATTAAATAATATGTAAATTAGAAATTAAATAAGATTATAGGATTTAAGTTGCATTTTTTTACAGATACCTAATGCACTTGGTTTAGTTGGGGGATAGTTCAGATGATATTATATGGATGTTATTATAAACCAGCCGTTGATGAGAAGAAAGGAGGAGATCCGAAGGTGGTGGATAATGACATG
This sequence comes from Selaginella tamariscina, assembly GCA_003024785.1. Taxonomy (NCBI): domain Eukaryota; kingdom Viridiplantae; phylum Streptophyta; class Lycopodiopsida; order Selaginellales; family Selaginellaceae; genus Selaginella; species Selaginella tamariscina. The sequence continues at coordinate 76,679 of PUQB01000844.1, forward strand.
GAGATGGGGAAACTTGAACCTAAGCAGAACTCAACAAGGAGCGTGGCTTGATAAATCAAGGACTGCCACGTGGTAGAATAAATTCTTTTTCACACAAATGACACCAGAGGAAAATTGTAACTTAAAATTCACTCTGGGGAATTTTATTACTTTTAATAAAAAAGGTAATATAATACTTTTTAGATAATTTTGTATCTGATAGTTTAATTTATCACTTTATTAAGCCAAGACACACACACATATGTTACACATCTATACATATTTAACTTTATATATTATATTATTATTATTTTAATGTTTGTATTAATCCACCAATACAATGTATTAGATTGTTTAATAAATTTATTAATGATTTATTGTCGAATTTAATTTTAATTTAATCTAAACATTTATTAAATGGAAAGTCAAGTAGCAGCTCCCGTTTAGTTATTGTACTATAGAATTTGGTGTCAATTGCATTTAAAATAATTTTCAAAGGATTTAAGTTTTTATTCTAAATGAAATTAATATAGATGAATTAATGATGATGAATTAATTTTGAACCTTAAGTTAAAATTATAGAATAATATAGAATATTCTAATATGTTTCTAGGAAGAGATATTCCGAGAATATCTCTGTTTTGGGGCTGAGAAGCATGTTGCTTCAACAACGACCTTCTTTCTCTCTTTTTGCAGCTAGAAATGGTGTTTTTATTAATCACCCAATTCGTGGATGTATTCAATTCAACAAGGTCAGTATTTAATCAAATAATTTATTTAATTTTAAATAAATCATTTTCTTTTGTAGCCACCATGGAATAAAACCATCGTTAAATGTGAGGCTGTCTCCAACGCGACTTCTGGTAATACACACACACACACACACATTATCTATGCGTGTGTGCGTGTCTCTCTCTCTCTCTCTCTCTCTCTCTCTCTCTCTCTCTCTCTCTCTCTCTCTCTCTCTCTCTCTCTCTCTCTCTCTCTCTCTCTATATATATATATATATATATATATTTAGAGAGAGAGAGAGAGAGAGAGATGTTTCTCCATACACAAACTCCGTGGAAAACTGAATACATCCATACACATATCTGTATATATATGTGTAAAAATGCATGTATATATATGTTGTTTATATGCAGCTGTGACGAGCATACCTGGTACAGAATGGGTTCAACGAACGATTGATCTTCCTCCTTTTAAGAGGTCTGTAAATTATGAAAAAAAAAATTAATTAATATATTATATTATATTATGAATAAAAATTCTCTTAATATTTAATATTTTCAGAGGTTGCCATATTATCACTCAGCAGATATACAAAGCTGTTCCCGAAATAAAGCAATTTCAAGTGGGCCTAGCTCATATATTTGGTATGCAATTAAATTAAATGTGTGTATATGTATAACACACATACACACACGCACACGCACACACACATTGTTTCTTGCAGTTATGCACACCTCAGCCAGCCTTACCATAAATGAGAATGCAAGTCCCGATGTACCACTTGACATGGAGGATGCCCTGAATAAGATTGCTCCTGAAGTACATCTCTCTCTCTCTCTCTCTCTCTCTCACACACACACACACACACACTATCGTCTCTCTCTCTCTCTCTCTCTCTCTCTCTCTCTCTCTCTCTCTCACACACACACACAACACACACACACACACACCACTGTTGTTGATTTTGAAGGGACATCACTATCGCCATCTTGATGAAGGCCTGGATGATATGCCAGGTATTACACATTATCTAACAATATATTAATGCATACACATGTTGTATGTATATGTATATAAGTATGTATGTATCTATGTGTGTGTATTGTAAAGCCATTGTTCTGATATTGTACTTCACTTGTAGCTCACGTAAAGTCTTCTATTATGGGGTGCTCATTGAGTATACCAATCACAAAGGGGCGGTTTAACCTTGGCATATGGCAGGTAAATTATTAAATATATTAATATAACAAAGATTAAAACATTAAATGATCAACATATTTAAAGGAATATGGCTTAACGAGCATAGAGATTATGGTGGTTCAAGAAGGCTTTGCATAACTCTTTATGGTCAGACACAAAAATAATAAAATAAATAAAGACATTGTACATAGTATTAAATTTAATTAATTTAATCAGCTGTGTCTTTCTATCGTGATTCACCTTCTTAATAATAACATTCTTGGAAACTTCTTATTCCCAAGTCAAACCTTGCGCTATAATGACATATATAAATAATTATAAAATATTTAATAAAAAATCAAATATTACGGCTATAACGACAACATAAATATTAATATAAATAATAATGAAATATTTAATAAAAAATCAATCGTCTTTGTTGACTAAAAAACATAGATTTTTCATGTTTCCCTTCACTCATCATTTCTTGTATATGGATGACTGACAAAATGTTCTTCTCCATGCACAGAATGAGGAACATCCACATATGCATCCTTGCATTCTCCATACTTTCCATACTAAATAGTTCTCTGTCGGACGACGGACAGGTTCTATCGGACCTGAGGAAACATCTTGAAGATCCACTCGGTGCACTGCACAACTGGGGGAACTCAACACACTTCTGCAACTGGTCAGGCGTATCGTGCTCACCGGAACTCTCAGTAGCACGGTTAAACTTTACGAATTTCCAGCTCAATGGAACGCTCTCGGCACAAATCTGTGAGTTAACCAGTCTAACAAGCTTAATCATCCCTATAACAATTTCCAACAGAGTATACAGGGTCTCTTCACAAACTGCACAAGTTTATCTCACCTTGACCTCAGTGAAAACTACTTTTACGGTCCCCTCCCAGAAGATTTACCCCCGTTAACTACCTGGACTTGTCAGTTAACAACTTCGATGGGAGTATCCCCTTAGGTCTCCTCAGGAGTTCACTAGAAGTGCTTGTGTTAACAAACAACTTGCTTCACGTCGTTTCCCTCTGAGATTAGCGAGCTAACCAACTAACATACTTAAACCTCTCGTACAACCCGTTTTTACCGAGCACGATCCCGAAAACAGTTTGGTAACTTAACCAAACTGGTAGAATTGAGGCCTGTCCGGATGCCGGTTGGTCGGGAATATCCCACCGAGAGCTCGGGAACTTGAAAGAGTTGGATTTCTTGAGCTGCAGTACAACAACCTCACAGGGAGCATACCTGCTGAGCTGATGAACGCTACTAAGCTGACAAAGCTTGAGCTCTTTGCAAACAAGCTCACAGGGGATATTCCCAGAGAGATTGGGAATCTTGCTCTGCTTACAGACATTGATGCTTCACAGAATTTTCTTAGTGGCAGTATTCCTGAAGAAATATCAACGCTTAAGAATTTGAGGGTCTTCCAGCTCTACAGTAACCAGCTCACTGGTGAGATACCACAGGGCTTAGCAGGATTAAAATACATCGAGTATTTCCTGCTTTACTCGAACAGGCTCACTGGGAAAGTCCCTACTTAATGGGAGTAAACAGCAGCAGCCTCAAGTATGTATGTGTGCGTGCGTGTGTGTTTCTAATAGTGATTCTTCCGCAGGCAGTTCACAGTCTCACAGAATATGCTCACTGGAGAGCTTCCGCCTTACATATGCAGTGGTGGTCAGCTGCAAAACTTAAGCTTCTACGACAATAACTTCACCGGAAGGATGCCGGAAAGTTACGGAGACTGTCGGAGTTTCATGCGTTTCCAGGTGCATAACAACAGCCTTGAAGGTCCGGTACCGGAGAAGCTATGGTCCTCTCCAAAGATGATAGTCTTGAATCTCAGTTTTAACCGGTTTAACGGGACGGTTAGCTCGGCTGTCGGCTCGGCTCTTAATTTGTCAATCCTCTACTTAAACAACAACCAGTTTAGTGGAAGGTTACCTCAAGAAGTCTGGGATATCCCAAAACTGGACACTATCACAGCGTCGGATAATGCATTTACCGGACCGGTTACTTTCGGAGAGTGTCCGTCTCTAGCGAACTTGGACATCTCAAATAACCAGCTATCTGGAGAAATAAGCAAAGATATAAGCAACTGTAGGTAAGTAACACATATACTCATATGTGTGTGCGTGTGTGGTTACACATGTATATCTTTACGTAGGAAGTTGACCACGCTGGACTTATCATATAAAAACTCTCCGGTGAGATACCTTCGACAATGGGAAGCCTTCCGACTCTTAATGCAGTAGACCTGTCTAACAACCGGTTAACCGGGGATACCGGCGTCACTCGGTGGACTCCGACTATCAAGCTTAAACATCTCATACAACGATCTCCATGGTAGAGTCCCCGACGTCTGGACGGTTAGTTTCGACTCTACCAGTTTCGAGGGGAACGCACATCTGTGTAATGGACAGTGCCCCACCGCCTCAAACCGTGGTAAATCCCATGGTTTACCGATGGCTGGGCTGGTGATCATTGTCCTTGTAGCAGTCGTTCTAGCTGTAGCCTTGGGTTACAAGCTACTTACCTGGAGGTTACATAGGCAGATATATAAGCAGCAGTGGGAAGTGAAATCTTTTCAAAGGCTATCCTTTGACGAACTGGATGTGGTTGATAAGCTCCATGACTCCAATGTCATTGGTAGTGGGGGATCTGGAAAGGTTTACCGGGTTGATTTGTTTAGTGGACAGTCATTAGCAGTTAAACAACTCTGGAGATCAGAAATTGCTCATTGCCAACACCAGTTTGAGGTGCGTGTGCGCGTGTGTGTGTGTGTGTGAGAGAGAGAGAAGGTTGTAACATAAGGCTATACAGGCTGAGATAAGGACTTTAGGAGAAATAAGGCATAGAAACATTGTGAGATTATTAAGTTGCTGTACAAACTACAACACGGATTTACTAATACTCGAGTATGTACCAAATGGTAGCCTGGGAGATGTTTTACATGGCAAAAGAGTGGTAAACTTGGATTGGAAAACACGATATAAAATTGCAGTGGGAGCAGCAGAAGGGCTATCGTATCTTCATCACGATTGTATACCTGCAGTTTTACACCGAGATATTAAGTCGAATAACATACTCTTGGATGAAAACTTTGAAGCAAAGCTAGCTGATTTTGGTATTGCTAAGCTGTTAGAGTCCGGGAACTATCATACTATGACCGACGTTGCTGGGTCCTATGGTTACATTGCTCCAGGTGTGTGTGTATGAGAGAGAGTGATTATACGTACATGTGATTGATATATACGGTTTTTTCTCTTCAGAGTATGCATATACGTTGAAAGTGAATGAGAAAGTGATACATACACTTTGGGGTGGTGTTACTGGAGCTTGTTACGGGTAAAAGGCCTATCGAAGCTGAATATGGAGAATGCGTTGACATTGTCAAGTACGTGCTGCGTGCGTGTGTGTATTACTAGTGTGGATATATATATAATTTACCTTGTTATGTGCAGATGGGTGAGGAGTAGAGTACACATGAAAGGAGGACCGGAAGAGGTTCTCGACCAGAGGCTAAGGGACACAGCGGAGCCTGAAATGCTTATGTTTTTAGAAATTGCACTTCTGTGCACAAGTGCAGCTCCAGCAGCACGGCCGACAATGAGACAAGTTGTGGAGATGCTCAAGAGGATTGAACCGGATCCCTATCTTGTTCAACAGAGCTCACCTGGAAGTACACCCAAAACCTCACTTAAACTCGCAGGTATGTACAGGCACTGTGTGCGTGTGTGTGTGAGAGAGAGAGAGAAGTTATATTCACGTAAAGATGTTAAGTATCTTTAAACTCTAAATATCAAACTTGTGTGTGTGTGTGTGTGCAGCTAGAGATTTACAATAGGTGGTATGAGCAAGGCACTCGTTACATTGGTTATACTATTGCCATACACAGAACAATACATGAAACAACTTACTGCAGCATAATTTAAATCACAATCTTATATTATTATATGTATTGTATTTGAGATTACATTCAGTGTAAACATTTATAAATACGAAGTACATGATAAGATAACATAGACAACTCACATTATGGGCTGCAGCAAAATCATTAAGTGCCCTAAATAAATTAGGGCAGAATATACTTTCCCTTTTCCCTTTAGGGTTCAAGTGTGGTACAATTGACATGTACTAGGGTGAAAGTTTGTCAGGTGTGATTCATGCAGCAGCCATGTGAGGTGGCTTTGAAAAAAGTGTAGTAACATACACGAAAACGGAATGCCGTGTCAACTTCTTGCTTCACATATATACATACATTGTACATGTGCGTACCTGGTGTCGTATACACAACTATATACGATAAAATCTGTGTCCAACAATCCAGACGTAACGCAATTGTGTTGTGTGTGTGTGTGCGTGTGCGTTGTGTTGTATGTCAAAGTGGCCACCGGTTATAGAAAAGCACGTTTGAAGTTGAAAGGTCCATGCCCATTTAAAACGAATATCTTTGATTGTATAACATTCAAACAGATATTTGATCTACACGTATGCTATTATGCGTGATACGATTAAATTATTTAGACGACTAATACACAGTTTAAGGAGTTCAACACATGTAAGTCTCGTGGAGTATGGAACAACCTCATACAGTACATAGATCTTTTCTATGCAATTCTATGGTCGAGATTCTTCAGCTGTTTCTTCAACTTGACGGCCACGATGTTGCGACCCCACAGGCATATCCCCCAACAATAGAGATAGAGACCGAACAACAACAATCTGGTGCCTACTTACACCATAACTGGCATACATTTAATTATACTACGATTTAGAATTACTAAACTATACACGTATAAAATGAAACCTGTAATGCGTATTAAGATCCTTAACTTGGAACATGCCCTCTTGTCTGTCTGCCTGAATGCAACTTTTTCCTGCTGCTGGTGCAGCAGATAATTAAGCGGATTAAGAATTAATTAGAAGTTTAATACATATCTTTTTCTCTCTTTAACTTTAAAGGCCGTCATGTGACCACCAACATAAAAACTAAAAACCCACCCATTAAAGAAGCGGTGAGTAAAGCTGGACCTGCTACCTCTCACGTTATAAGCCATGTACCCCATGATATTTTTTCACCACTCCTTTGTTTAAACCCTCACGTCGCGCGGCATCGCAACCGCCGGTTCGGAGATCCGACGGCTTGAACGTCATGGTCAGAAGGCCAAGCTGGCATCCACGATCAAAGTATATATATACCAATATACAAGTAATTTTTTTTCCCCTTATTTATCATTTAATTATATTGGCATTTGTTTTTTTACAACACACAGAACATGGGTTGAAAGGGCAACCTGTTGTGCACTGGTTCTCTTTGACAAGAGGGACTATACTATACATTTCCCTACCCGATATGCCTCCACTGGGCAACGAACCCATCTGAGTATCTATATTTGAGTCTTTTCTTGGAGATATAGATAGAAAAACCCACTCATATAACATTTTATTTGGGCTCCCATTTGAGCCAGGGAGGTCCCCATTTGAGCAATCCACTCACCATTTCAAGTACCATCTACAAAAGGTAAAAGGCTTTGCTTCACTCTTGCTCTCTATTGGGTCATGCCAGTACCCAGCGGCTTTTCCTTCACTCACTGTTGCCTCTCTCACAGACAGACATTGTATGCATATGATGGAGGTTTCCAGTGCGTTCATCAGTAAGCCACACAGTTCCAGCACAGATATATCAAGACGGCCCCCGGCCACATGGGAGCCCGAGCCGGGGAGCGTACTCGACCCGTTCCATATCGAGGACCTCCTGGATTTCTCCAACGAGGACATAGCCGGCCCTATCGGAGAGGAGCTCTCTGCCGTGACCACGGAGAGAACCGTTACGCAGCAGCACCAGTCACAGTCACCGGCTGCTCTCGAGCAGCCTGCTGCCAATGAGTTTTCCATTGATGTAAGTCTCTCTCTCTCTCCAGTAAGACACCGCTCATAAACATTGTGTCGTTAACAGTGCGATGAAATACCGGAGCTGGAGTGGCTGTCCAGTTTTGTGGATGACGACTCGTTCGGTATGGGGGTGTTCATCGGTAACAAGGGACAGTATTCACCGGTATCCAACACGAGCGACAACAAGAAACCCGAGGAGCACACCAACAAGAGGACACACCGGATGATGCTTGTGGAAGAGAGCTCTACCAAGGACACGTTTCAAGTGGGCAGTCCTATCTCGGTGCTGGAGAGCACGTCCGGCCGTCTCGCTAACCAAGCCGTCCCGGGGAGGCCGAGGAGCAAGAGAGCCAGGAACTCGTCCAATACTTCATGGAACAACACGAGCTCCTCGTGCCTGCTTAATTCCACGACGAACGGAGTGTCCCCCGCAACGAGCTCCGTGTCGGCCGAGAAGGAGATTGTATCGGATAATGCAGGCTCAGGCTCCGGTTCCGGCTCACTGGATAACAACTGTTGTTTCGAGCAAGACGTGGTGGACTCTGTCCCGTTCTCAGGGAGCAGGAGAGCAGCATTGTAAGCATCTCCAAAATGGTAAATGTATCCACTCCGGTAAGGGCCGGGAAGCCACCGTTGCAGGTCAAACCGTTGCAGGTAAGACCGGCAGAAACCGGAAGTGATGTTCAGCCCAGGAGATGCACACACTGTCTCAGCCAGAAGACTCCTCAGTGGAGAGCCGGACCCGAGGGACCGAAGACTCTCTGTAACGCCTGCGGAGTGAGGTACAAGTCGGGCCGGCTGTTCCCCGAGTACCGTCCGGCACTGAGTCCGACATTTATCTCGGACGTGCACTCTAACTCCCATAGAAAGGTACTGGAGATGAGAAGGCAGAAGGAGATGCACCAGAGACAGCCGAGTTCCTCACAAGAAGTTATCATTGACGGAGGTTTAATCTACACCAGCTGAGGTTTTCAGGGCTCTCGCACATATTTGATCGGTTTTTCACTCTCCAAAGTGTGTAGGGTTAGGGTTCATGCAGGGTGGCGGACATGCATGTGCCATGCACGTAAGTTGGGATTTGCACCAAACTCTTTGGGGAGATGAACAGAGAGAGACTGTCGGTGGTGATTCATCTTTTGTCATCAAGTTGAAGGTCTTTTTTTTTTAAATTTTTTTTTTATTGTTTTTTAAATTAAGTTAGTTTGGGATTGTGTAGTTGATGATGAAGAAAGCAGTGATGAACATTCTTTTTAATTTAGTTATTCTTTTTAATATGTGTGTATGTGCGTGCGTGCGTGCGTGCGTGTGTGCTTGAGGAAATTCCTACGCAGGGAGGATAAAGGAAAAAAACAAATGCACTGTTTTGTTCTGCCACCTTGTTCGTGCACGGACAGAGGTTTGCTGGCAAAGGGCACTTGTTATATGTGAGCTGTAAGGTGTGCTTTTATATGTATACGTATACACACATTCAAATTTATATATTATATATATATATATAAAGATTATTTATATACATATTTTCAAAAGCTGCTGCAGAAGAGAGGGAAAGAGTGTGAATCGATTGAATTCAATCTATGTGATATATAATACTCATCTTTGTTCTTTTCTTGTCTTGGGTTTATCAGAATATACCTTTATATCCTCCTATATACAGTAAGAGAATGTACGTGTGCAACATAAAATAACATATAGAAAGTTTAATATATGTGTAAATGGTCCAGTGTAACATCCGGTCTGTGGTTGTTGCGCGTGAGTTTAACACAAGGAGTATATGACATGAGCATATTTTTTGTTGAAAATGTGCTAAATAATTAAATTTACTGTAGAGTAGTAGTTCATGTGTCTACTCTTTGATGCCAAAGGCTAACGGAAGCAAACAACCGAATATGGAACTAACCTGGGAACTTTGTCTTATTTTCACAAATCGCCTGATTTTTATTAATTAAATTATAAAAAATATTAATTGCATATTAATGTTAAATTAGTGTTAAATATATTAGGTAAGACTGTACCTTGAAGTAGAAGGGAAGGTAGCTAGTGAGTTGGGTGCATGATGGCGACTCGAGGACGACTCCGCTATGTGGGTTGTTTACTGAGTGGAAATGTATCATTACCCAAATTATTTAACCTTTGGTAAACTAGTTTGCTAAAGTTATGCATCATATAGAATATATAAAGCTATACTTTTATAATTATTATATTACAATTTATTTTTTTATTTAAATTTCACACATTTTTATATACACAGTGGACGTTAAAACAGCACACACACACACGCGCACATATGTACGTTATTTGACTTTTAAACATGAAAAACTTGACTTTTTATAAGATGGTGACGTGAAAACTTGCTTGACAACTTGACTTAGCAACGAGCACATAAGTTAAACTCTAGTTATACTCATATATATATATATATTATACACACATATATAGATAGATATATATGTATGTACTTCAGTCCACACGTTTTTAAACCAGAGGCTAGTATGTAGCGGATGTGTTTTCATAGTCATACACACACCTAGGTGTGTGTATGTATGTGTGTGTGTGTCATACTTGTCGTTTGGTTTCACACACAAATATATATATAAATAATGAAAAAAACTTCAATAGTTTGTTGAGGGGGCATGCGGGGTCGAACGTGGCCACTGAACAATGACAACTAAGCTCCATACATAAAAACTTAAAAACGTTTTAATTAAAATAGATATATAATATTTAAACTCTCACATGCATCCACCTGAAGTGATTTCATTATTTATATAAATATAAACATCGTATCGAATCAAAATAATTCCTACAATATAAATCGGAAGAATATTATATATATATACACATATACACGCGTTATATATGTATATATATAGACACAGAATATACTAGTTATGAGTCACAACTGTATATATTAAAGACAAGTTGCAGTCTAAACCATGTGGGATTGACATACTGATAAAGTTTAAGCTTTAAATACATTAATTAATTAAATGATATTTAATTTAATAGTGATTAATATTAAATAATTAAGTTAGTGGAGATTTTTGCAGGTCCAAGTTTGGAATTGACTCCCTTTGTGAGACATGTAAAGCCAAACCATGTGGAACCTGCTCTAACAATGGCATACTTAAATTAATAATAATTAAAAGTGAATAATTAACTAATATAGCTTAACTAACGTTAAGTTAAAGTTAGTGAACTTCTCTATGAAATCGACAGGCTTTTATAGCAAACCATGTGGTATCTGCTAAATAAAATTTAAGTTAAAACGTCTAGTTTTTATTACAGTAATTTATATTTATAATAATACTAGAGTTTGTTTTTATTATTAAACTATATGACAAGTACACTTTTCGAATCAGGTTTAAAGTTTAGATATTAAATAAAATATTTAAAAAAATATGTAAAAATGTGTAAATTATATATACATATTTGATTTGCACGTCTTGTCTTCGTGGGTGGGCACTATACATAATACAAGCTGTACAGGAGGGAGAATCACTAACTGGGTCCGACAGAGACTAACAGACTAATAGTGGAGAACATGCTCTGTTGTATTGCACGAGCTCCACGTTCAGAATAATGCATCAATCCTGTACTATCTAATATTCTAGTGTGTGTGTGTACACGCGTGCGTGTGTGATCACACACACACACACATAACATACATGTACATACATAATACATCATACCTCATGATGCCACGTATTCTCCGCTTCAACCTCAACCTGTTATTGTTATTAAAGCAACAAGAATGTTATGTGCAACCTTAATTAGAAATGTATATATCTGTGTCAGTGTAAGATATAAATCTGTATATATGTATTTACTATACACACGCACACAAACACACATAAACGTTGAGAATAAAATATAATACTAAATAATAATAATTCATATTAAAAAAAGAAATAAAGAGCTTCAAAAACAAAAGCTACCTATACCTCCGCTATAGTAAACAAATACCGCACATTCCCTGCCCTCGGAAAATAAAACCTTTAGATAATAAGTAATGAAAATTTTACAAATAAC
>PUQB01000845.1:0-88272 GCA_003024785.1 Selaginella tamariscina
ATTGAAGGCAAAACCTTGAGATTTTCCCTGACCCCTGCATTTGTGAGGCATCCTGTCTGCATTTGCTTCCACAAAAGCCTTGAGTATCTCTATGGCTGCCATAATGTGAGAGCGGGTTTTGACCAAGCCAGTGTTCCCATGTACTGAGGTTCGCGCTCCATCTAGCCACTCATCCCTCCGACGGTAGAACGTGGTCTTTGGGATCCCGTATATACTACCAAGCTTTGAAGCAGATGGCCACCTTATTAAATACCATGGATGTACTCTGATAACCTGTGTCCGAGGCCATTCCATCAATACACCCAGTTAGTGCAGCATATACAAACTCATGCCTTTGCTTTTGGGTGAGCGTACGAAAGACATGTCTACATTGGGTAATTTCATTCCGGTCTGCCATCTGACAACACTTCTTCTTGCAAAGTCAATCGTGGAAATGCTCGTAACACTTTCGGAAGATGTAGGATCCATCTTACCCTCTTGCTGAAACTTGCAGGGGAAGATCTGCAACCCATGAATCGCCTTTTTCTTACAATAGGACCAATGCAAGGAACCTCTTCAAATATGAGTTGTTCTTCCGGGTTGTTATTATTGAAATCCAACCCAGAAATGTTGAACCATCTTGCCGTCTTAATTCAGATGTTCGCCACCTCACGAGGGATCCAGGATGCAAAGTGCCATTAGGTGAAACCTCTGTCACAACTACACCCACGAAGTCGGACCCTAGTTTCTCTTCTGACACTGCTTCCATTGGATTTATAGCTGTGATGATGCCTCTCCCAACCTCAATCTCATGAAGAAAGAGAATCACCTCATCCATCACAGCAGGCAAGCCATCATCTGGAAAATCGTGCTACTGTTTGTTTGTGACTCTGTATATTCTGTGTCAGCCTTGACTTCATCCAAATTCCACAATACAGGAGAACCCTCTCAAATTCCATTCCCGGAACCTCAACATGTTGAAAATGGTGTTCACCCATACGTACACACAAGATCCTTGGGCAATATTGTGACATGATGCATTATCATCTCGAACTTCCACAGTTCCAGTGCCAACTATCTCGTTGTTCCGAAGAAGACATACTTTATCTCCAGTATTATACATATTGTCCTGCACATAAATAATTGTGTTATTTATGATATCTGTTTATGCAATATTTCTAAGAAATCATAACTGCGGTTGCTTAATAATATGCATGTGCAATAATACATAATTATGTATAAAATAATATCTCATGCTTTATTAATACAACTGATGGGCGGGATTAATCCCGCCCACGACTCCCCCGACGAGGAACGTGCGGGATTAATCCCGCCGACTTCATCGCGGAGGGACGGCGGGGGATTAATCCCGCCGACTCTCTCCGATCGGGAGAGGGGCGGGATTAATCCCGCCGCCTCTCCCCTCGGAGAGTCGGCGGGATTAATCCCGCCGCTCTACCCTCGAGAGAGTCGGCGGGATTAATCCCCCGCCGACTCCCGAGGAAGAGCGGCGGGATTAATCCCGCCGCCGGTCTTCCTCGTCGAGAGAGCGGCGGGATTAATCCCGCGAACTCCTCCGACGAGGAAGTACCGGCGGATTAATCCCGCCGATCTTCCTTGCGGGAGGTCGGGCGGGATTAATCCCGCCGCAAATCCCTCCGACGAGGAAGAGGGGCGGGATTAATCCCGCCCACAACACTGACGAGGAGAATAGCGGCGGGATTAATCCCGCCCACAACTCTGACGACGGGGAATAAGCCGGGATTAATCCGCCCACAACTCTCTCCAAAATGATTTCAAAGAATTCGGGATGAATCCTGCTCACAAATATTTAAAACAGGGAAGTGTGGCGAGATTAATCCCGCCACCCCTTCTCTGCCTCCTAAAATGGTTGGCGAGATTAATCCCGTGACAACTCTTTTCAATAAATTCAAGTAAATTTTATCAGTTGAGAGAGTTATCGGCGGGATTAATCCGCCGCTCTTTTTAAGAGGCGGAGAAGCATTGCCCGACTAATTCTGCATAACTAAAAGATGGTGGCGGGATTAATCCCGCCACCTCTTCAAAAGGCGAAAAAAAATGGCCGGATTAATCCCGCCGCCGGCTAACCGAGAATATTAAGTTAAAAGTATATTTAAACGGGATAAATCCTAACAGAATATATTGTAATCCTAATGCATTCCTAAATCCCTAAATTCTAAAATTTAAGAGAGAATGTAAGAGAGTGAATCTTTATAAATATATTTAAATTGTTTATAATACTTGTAAACAGCACTGAAGGCGCCGTGCTTTCCTATAAACAATAGCGCACCCAATTTAATGTCGCTCCTGAGCTGATCACTAAGAAGAAAAAAGAAAATCTGAAGAGTGAAAAATAAAGAAATGAAAAACCCTTGCCGGAAAAAGAACCAGATCTGAATTTGAGTGGGAAATTAAATACATTTTCAAATTTACATGTCAGACCGACAATACTTATGTCAGAAATTCAAAATTTTTGAAATAACAGAAAGAAAATTTAAGATGAGTTAAAACAAATAACCGACAGTTGACATATATACTCTCCAATTCCAATGAGTGTTTTAAAATTGCATTTAATGTCATTCAAGTGCTTCAAGCTGTTTAATATTACGAAATTTTTGTAATTATTCTACATTCTTAATATTCAAGTATATATTATTAAGTTTATATTATATATATATATATATATATATATACAATAAATAAATTATATATTATTATGTATCATTTAAAATATATTCATAGTCTTTATTATTATTATTTTCTTAATTACTCGAGTAATTAATTTACATTTCCTACTATTAATGGGATATTCTTTATTATTTTCTTAATATTCAAAGAATATTCCAATATTAAACCTGATTATCATAATTAAATTAGTCTTATTCTTAATTATCTCAGTAATTATTCTACATTTGTATATATTATGGGATTTTCTCAATTAATTTGTTATTATTTCAAGAATATTCTAGTGTTAAACCTTATTATCAATATTAAAAATATATATTATTAAAACTATATATGGCTATATATTAGATAAAATCATATATAATTTTAATTTAAAAATATGTTCATAGTGTGTATATTAATATTATTTTCTTAATTATTCGATGTTTGTTTTGCACATATATATAAACACAATCATAAATTTTAATATACACGTGCACACGCATTAGAAGCACTTACAGAGACACATATGCACACACATGCATATTGCCCTAAACCAAACTTGAGAAATTATATGTTGCTTCTTTATTGAAAAACATCATGTTCAACGCATGTATGATCTATATGTACTCAGTGTGTATGTATGTAATACATTGAATTTACACATAATATATATGTATGTCTATGTGTATACACATGTGTATGTATATATGTGTACTAATATATCAATGTGTACGTTGTTAACACTATATGTTTCTCTCATACATACATAATGTCACCATGCATAATCCCTTCTCTCATACATACACACCATGCATGATCATGATCCATAATATGTAGCCTATCTCTTCTCTCATACATACACACCATGCATGATCCATAATATGTACTGAATGTTACAATATTATGTATATGTAAATGTATCTGTGTATAACACTCACTCTCTCATACATAAACACCATGC
Source organism: Selaginella tamariscina (assembly GCA_003024785.1). Classification (NCBI taxonomy): domain Eukaryota; kingdom Viridiplantae; phylum Streptophyta; class Lycopodiopsida; order Selaginellales; family Selaginellaceae; genus Selaginella; species Selaginella tamariscina. The sequence goes on from PUQB01000845.1 coordinate 3,629, forward strand.
ATGATCCCCCTAAACCTAACCCTAAACCCTAAACCCTATAACACATTGAATTTACACATGTAATATGTATGTATGTCTGTGTGTATACGTGTGTATGTATATGTGTGTAACTATATATGCAATGTTGTATGAATTTAATTTGTTAACACTCTTCTCTATCATACATACATGCATCATCCATGTAAATATGTACTGTCTCTCTTCTCTCAAACATACACACCATGCATGATCCATAATACGTATTGTCACTCTTCTCTCATACATACACACCATACATGATTCTATACTCTGTCTCTTAATATTAATATGTACTAATATGTATGTATGTCTAGTGTATAATACTATGTGTGTATATATTATCGTTGCACGTGAAACTTTAACACTCTCATGGAACACGTGTTAAACCCTGCATGATATTTATTCTTGGGTGTATGTGATACACCCCGCACACCACACATGATAATATAATAAAGAATATTCGTTTAGGGCGAATCTATAGTTTATTCTTTAAGGTTTAAGTATATTCTTAGAAGGAATATTTGATTAGGTTTAATATATATTCTATTCCTTTTAGGTTTAAGTATATTCCTAGGGTTGTAAGGCGGTGACGGCGGCGGCGGTGAAATCTCCTTCTTCTCTCACACAGGTGAGATCCTCTCTCTCTCTCACACGCACACTCCTCTGAGTTTATTTATTTATTTATATCACATAATATTTATATGTGTGTGTATCTTAATAATATAATTTAAATCTCTATCTCTCGCACACACACGCACACTCATATACATATACACACACACACACATATACATATACACACACACACACACAGATTATATAATTATAATAATATATATATATAATTATATATCCTTCTCTCTCTCTCTCTTCTTCTCTATAGATCTCTATCTCTCGCACACACACGCACACTCGTATATATACACACACAGATATATAATATAATATATCTGTGTGTTTTGTGTTTGTGTATCTGTATAATTTTATTAATTTATTAATTTTATCTCTTGCACATGCACGCACACTCCTGTTTATCTGTATGATTTTATTTGTTTCGCTCACACACGCATCACTCACGATACACACAACACAACACACACACACACACACACATATATACCTATATACATATAATATACATACATATATTATGTGTACCAGTATCTGTATAATTCTATTTATTTATCTATTTCTCGCACACACACGCACACTCCTATACATATATAATATATATATTATAATATATATATATTATATATAATATATATATACACACACACACACATATATGTGTGTGTGTTGTGTATCTGTATAATTTTATTGATTTGTTAATTAATTCTCGCACACACACGCACACTCCTGTATATATATATGTGTGTGTGTGTTTGTTTATCTGTATGATTTATTTGTTTCACACATGCATACACACGATATACAATATACACACACATATATATATACCTATGTACATATATACTACATATATTATATGTACTAGTATCTGTAATAATTTATTTATTTATCTATCTCTCGCACACACGCACACTCCTATATTATATATACACACACATATATATATATAATTTTATTGATTTGTTAATTGTATCTCTCGCACACACACGCACACTCCTGTTATACATATACATATACATAAATATACATATACATATACATATATATATGTGTGTGTGTGTGTGTGTGTGTGTGTGTGTGTGTGTGTAGCGGCGGGATTAATCCGCCGCTATATGGTTATCCCCTTGGCGGCGGGATTAATCCCCGCCTATATGGTTAGACCCTTGGCGGTAGGATTAATCCCACCGACGCCAATGCCCCGTGCGGAATCCGACGGGATTTATCCCCCTGTCTGAAGGGCCTAGGCAGTGGGATTAATCCCGCCGGATTCCGCACAGGGCATTGACATCCGGGCGATTAATCCCGCCGCGTACGCATGCCCTGCGCAGAATCGGGCGTGATTTCCTGCTGCCAAAGGCCTGCCTGAAGGGCCTAGCGGCGGATTAATCCTGCCCGATTCTACGCAGGATTAATCCGCCGCCAAAGGCCTACCTGAAGGGCCTAGGCGGCGGGATTAATCCCGCCCGATTCCGCGTAGGGAATTGGCGTCCGGCGGATTAATCCCGCCAAGCCTTCAATGCCTATTGGAGGGATGAATCCCGCCACCCTTCCCTTTTTTCTTCATTGGTGAGTCGGACCGATCCCAAACATTTCTGTCTGAGACGTAGAAGGTTTACAACATACCAATGGAGAGAATTGGGAAGGGTGGAAAGATTCATTTCACCATCCCTTACATGGTGGGCGAGATTAATCCCCCCCTTTCTGGAGTCAATGAAGGGGTGTGCCAAATAAATCCTACCAAGTTCTCTCTGAGACCGAGAAGGGTGGCAAGATTAATTCCGCACTCCCGTTCAAGGCCTCCAGAAAGGTGGCGAGATTAATCCCGCCCACTCTTTCAGGAGGCATTGAAGGGGTGGCAAGATTAATCCCGCCGCACCTTCCATGTGAATATATATGTGTATTAGTATATATAAGTTGTATCTCATTTTATTTACTTTTATCATCTTATCAAAATATTTTGAGTAAAAGTTAGGAAACTATGTAAAACTGTCCAGAGCTCACGAAATGTTATCTTTTTTTGCACTAGCACAAATGTGAGCTTTGGACAGTTAATTCCGTCCACTTCTCTCTGTGTATTATTTTTGTATATTCGGGTTTATACTAGTGTGTGTGCGTTTTTATATGATTTGTATTCATAATGTATTATTTTGCAGAAGGACGATTTAATTAAACAAGGAGATCGAGTTATTAGTATGGAGTCGTCTTCAAATTCTGGGTAAGAATTAAAATAAAATCTGTTATACTCGGATATGTGCTTGAACTAATCATTTTATATTCAGATGTGGAATTGAGGTGACATTAAAGACGAGAGCAGAAGAAGAGATGGGCAGGGGGATTTTGAAATCAACTTGGCCATATTTCAAATTAAACGGGAAGCGCATTGGAACAACCATAGTTGCTTGTCAAACTAACCTCTTGTCACATCGCATGGCCAAGCAAAACAATGGAAAGTGGGTGTGCTAGTCAAGCATCCAAAAGCATGCTGTGAACCCAGATTGAACGATGCTCGACACATATGCCGTTCCATCCAATGTCACGTTCTCGGATCCAGAGGTTGCCAGTTACAACATTAATTTCGGGTGGTCTTGTCGACTTGTGGATAATGACGTTCACGTGTTCACTAATATGTTGACCGTGGAGTTCTTCTTCAACTCAACGAAAGCCCATCTATGGAGGGGATCCATTTGATGTCTACTTCGAAGATCTTTAGACTCATCGAGTAAGTGTATTCAGGAGATATTGCTTCACAATACAGAAAATCCGCAAGTGGAGCAATCGTCCCTCTTCACATTGAAGAAGAACACTGCGACATCATAAAGGAGATTGAGAGGGTGGCTTGGTCTCAGGTTCTTTACAGATCACGTTCAATTTGCTTAGCAAATTTCGGAAGTTGGAAGAGTGTGCCGAGAAACCTTAGAACAGCATCAATCGGGGATCACACATGTTGATTTGGATCGTAGAAGAAAAATCATTAGTCGTTTTGTCAGCTGCACCTGTGGCATCCCATGCTGCAATAAGCCACAAGGAAATGATGTTGGATGATAGGATTTACGAGTGTAGGGTTAAGTATTGCAGCGTCAGCCCAAACTTCAATTACAAGCCACTCAACCAGGAACGTGTAGCTGAGCTCATGGAGAAGATGAAGGACGACAATTCTTACACCGTTCCACATAATGCTGTTTTGTGCGCATACTATGAGAGAAACAAAGGCGCTGATAAAGTGTGGATCACAACACCGGAACAAATGAGGAAGGTTCAGACGGAGAATAGAAATTAGTTAAGTACTACATCATTAGTGGCCAGCACACAATTAACGGCAGCCCAACGACTTCTCGACGAACACAACAAAGGAACGATGGCAACAAAACTTTCCAAGCATACCCGTGAGAAGCTGATGAAAAGATCGGCATTTTTAGCAAAGCCGAATCTCACAATCGAGCAGTATATAAGTTATCGGCAGAATGGGATGCTGCAGACACCAACCACTACAACAGCAAAATATGGGAGAAGTTCAAACACACGCGAGCCGTGTGAAGAAAGACCTTCTTTCTCGTCCCGATGGGAATCTCTTCAGCGACCACAAAGAGCTACCGCAGGAAATACACAATCTGCGGACTACTGGGTAAGCAAATTGTTTGGGCGGGATTTATCTCGCCGGTATATTAATTTGTCTTTTTTTTTAAAGAGTTGAAGAAATTGTAACAGTTGATTTTGTCCAGGTGGGCGGGAAGGAAACATCCTTTTTGTGATGTTGATTTCTTGTCCGAGGATAGGATCTTTGCCAAATGGTTGGGGATTATGGAGTCCTTTGCAAAAGGAACACTGAAGAAGAAGCAGACAAGTGAAGAGGAGCCCTCAGAGAAATCTACAAAGAAACCCAGTAAGACGCCGAAGTCTAAGTCTATTCAATCTATAAAGTGTAAACAACGATTTCAAGCTCACATTACAGATTAACAACAGCAGCCCCACCTCTCTTTTCATCTCAAGGCAATGGAGTTGAAGATTCAGGCACTTCAAGGAGTGGTTGGGAATACATTGCCACAAACTGGGTTGGACCTTCGGCTTCAACATACAAAGAGGTCAGGAAATATTTGCATGTGACAAACGATAATATGCTTGTCGAATGGGTGAATCAATTGAAAGATCTGGGCAAAATCTATTGCACGCCAACACCAAGAAGGAGAACATTGCGATGACTCCTTCTCTTATGGCAGTCCTTCAGCAACGGAGAACCGAGTTGAACCTTATAAAGGAGGATGCTACGAATCACGACAAGCCCTACAAATGTTTGTTGTTGGATTCGAGACTTTATGGGGTACCATCACTGCTTGTAAGAAACCGTTTCAATTATTCGTGATGAATCGGCGGGTGTCAAAAAATCCTTCGACAAACAGGACAGTAGAGGATTTGGTGGAGAAACTTAGCCGTGCAAGCATGTACAAAGAAGGTATTTATTATTGAATTCATACTTGCACTCTTGACTGATGCCTACGTTTTCAGGTATTTATTTCTTGATTCTTGCTCATGTCACCATACCTTTGCCTTTGCCTTTGTCAAGAGGAATAAACATCGTTGGATAGGATTTTAATGAATGATGCTGATCCGAAGTGCATTGATTCGGTTGTTCACTTGGTTGTTAAGAATGCGCCAAACAATTTCAAACTTCCAAATGACTAGACAGGCATCTGTTTGCACTCCAACGGCCCTGAACCTCCATCCGATACACCGATAGCTGAGAGTGACGTATTCGGCAATGTACGTTATCCAAACATTACAAGTCAAGCAGCACGGAGCATCGTCAACTTGATCAGGGGTCCTCACAGTGATGCGTGGGTTTTTTACTACTGCACTAGGGGGTCCGTCTTGAAGGAGTGTTACCTTCGGGATACATGTGTGTTTGCCATTGAAAAGGATAAGACCATGGTTGAGGACCTGACCAAGTGGATAGAGAGGTTCTCAACTGACTACCCCAACAAACCCATACAGGAGTATTTGAGAAAGTTCCCTTCTAATAACTGCGATAGCTCTGAAGATGAATCTGGTTCAATGTCGGAGTCTGAGGACGAACTTCAATCAGATATTAGACCGGAAGTTATCCGAAGAGTACAGAACATTCACACACTCCATTACCCATGGAAACATCAACAGAAGATACGAAAGATCATGAACCATCTCACAAGTGGCCTAGACCTTCTTTGCCTCACTCAGAAGGTAATAGCGAAGAAGAATTGTTAATGAGTTCTTAGAGTGATGAATAGTTGTAAATGAGTTTAACATAAGGCATTTTTGTATATTTTGTTTATATTTGTACAGAAAATAAATTGTCAAGGATTAATGAAGCTTTTAGTTCAAACATGAGTCACACATTAACAAGGTAAATAATATACCTTGATAATTTTAAGGTCAGCTAACTATCATTTTGCAGATGTAATGAAACAGTTGAGAACATGGATTTTCAGCATTGCCTTGAGGTAAGAGAGGGGTTTGGCAAAAATTTCTTGTGCCACATGTCAGAATGACAAAGTTCATGCAGGAAATGGATAATAATGCAGTTCAAAACATCGTTACCATGGGGGCCACTTCAGTTTTTTCATCATCATTTCTATTGGCTTTAGTTCCGAAATCAATTTCTTCAGCTCTTGCAATATCTGAATCTTGTAAGGATGATGTACAATTAAATGATAAAGGGATAGGCAACGAGATAGTGTCAACAGATAAATGTGAAAGGGAGCAAACAAGTGAGTTGCAAAGCATTCAAGAGGCAACACTACCCATGTTACCATGGCCATATTGTGTTCTTGGATGTCAATGGTGTTCTGCTTCATCGACAAAGGCCCGAGGATAGGAAAAATGAAATCAAACAAGGAGATTTCATTCCTTGTCATGGTAAATTTCGATATGATATTATTTTTCGTTCAGGGTTGGATCATCTCTTTCAAAAGCTTAAGGAGATGGGTGCGCTTGTGGGATTTGGTCATGCATGCAGATTCACAACTTAACACCGCTGTTGAATTTGCTTAAAAAACATTGTAGTGTTGCAGAAGAGGTGATTCGTAAAGATTGGATTTTTGACCAGCGAATGTGTTATAAACCTCTGAATTTCACAATATAAGAAAGGAAAGCAAGCCATACTTCTTCAAGAATGAAAGATTAATTGGGCTTCATGGGGAAATCAGTCACTCAAGGATAATGAAGATTGCACATATCTTAGTGGTAAACAACTCTCCTCAGAAGGCTATGCTCAACCAAAACATTGCTTGTATTCATCTATCACTTTCGATCCATATTCTGATACCAATATTATGGATGAGCTAGTGAATTACTTGGATACGTGCCTCAGAAAGAAGAATCTCGAAAACTTTTGTGAGCAGTATCCACTGTATCAAACATTTCTTAAAGCTTTTCTTTCTCGTGATTTTGAGTTTTATAAAATGAAGGATAGCAATCGGGCGCTTTATAATATTAGTCTTAAGAACGTCATTCTTTAGACGAGCCTTTATGCAGACCTGGTCTTATTACATCTTATGTATTAACAAGGATGGCAACTTCCAATTGCATTCGTGAGAGTGTAAGGTGGTGGCAACAACATCAAAATATTGACCAAAATGATTTGATTAATCCGGAGAGTGATGATTTAGACAAAATGAAAAGATTTCTCTGTATGGTTAGGAAGAAAGTATTTATAAATAAATTAACATGTTGATAAGGAAATGATTTCATTTGTAATTATGTTTGATAGTATTTCTTAATTATTGTAAACTATTTTTAGAATACTATGAAAATTCTAAGATATTTTAGGAATATTCCTTACTAAGTAAGGTTATTGAAGGATTAATTAATTAATTAATTAATATTTAAGGCTTAATTACATATTAATTAAAATGATTAATTAATAATTAAAACTTAAGTATTAATTAGTAATTTATTTTATATTCCCATTTTCACGTATCATGCCCACTTTAGTTACAACGTGCATTCACTAACCACATCACAAGGCATACCATGATGAAAAATACTTTTGACATATATAAATGTGCTAAGTCCATAGCTTTAGCATCTTGTTTGAGAGTAAAAAATAAAGCATACTTAGTTAGATGATCAACTATAACTTATATTTGTTCATGCTTTTGTTGTGTCTTTGGCAAATGAGTAATAAAATCCATAGAGATACTTCTTAACGTTCATGTGGAACTTCTAACTGATGCAATAAACTAGGTTGTGTAACTCACTCAGCCTTAATTGATTGACACATAAACATGTTTTGATATAATTACATATATCATTCTTCATATTTTTTTAGTAAAACCTTCGTTTAACTAGATCATATATTTCTTTTCACCTAAGTGTCCAGCCAACCCAACAGCATAATATGAGAAAGTATTTCTTTGTCGCCCTTATAAAAAACATATCATTATGCACGGTAGGCACATAAGGAATTTTCTAGCTTCTTGATCCTTAGTTTGAGCAGCTAGAATGTATTTCACCAAAGGACTATGCAACTTGGACACAGTATTTAAGCACTTAACATATGATAATGCACATTATGTTTACCTTCTTTATATATTATTTTCATATAAGAAAATTCATCCAAAAATAAATTTCATCGTGCATGACAAGCATTTAAATCTTTATGTCTTACAATATTATAGTGGCTTATGATAAGTATATATCTTAAATAGTTGGTCGTTATAGAGATAATGTCTCCATAACTTTAATGCATGAACTATGGCTAATAGTTCTTGTTCATATATGAAATAACATTTTTTCACATTACTAAGTTTTTTACTTTCATAAGCAATTACATGCCCATCTTGCATGAGCATAACACCGAGTGCTACTCCACATGCATCTGCATAAACCATCTAAGGTTTTGCATTACAAGCACATGTGTTTGAGTTAATAAAGATTTGAGCATTTCAAAGCTATCATTTTGACTAGCTTTCCCACACACAAAGGGTACATCGTGCTTAAGTAAGTTTGTTAAAGCAAAGCCATGCTTAAAAATCCAAGGACAAAACGTCTATAATAATTAGCTAAACCCATAAACTTATGTAATTCATTCACATCATGTGGAACTGGCCAATTTTTTACAACTGCCACCTTTTTAGCATCAACCTTTATTCTTTAGAAAAACCACATGACCTAAATATTCTACTTCGGGTTTACAGAATTGTAATATAATTTATGCTTAAGTAAAACGTCTAACAAATATTCGATAGGAGTTTTACTATATATTAAAATATTATAAAAAACACTTGCACAATTAGTCAATATAGTGTGGAACAATGTTATTCATTAATGTCATAAAAGTAGCATGTGTATTTTATTGATCATACACAGTCTTTAAACCCATCTTTTTTTCTTAACTAACAACACAAGTGCTCCAGAAGGAGACTTATTAAGCTATAATGAAATATAAGCTCTTGAACTTTCTTCTTAACCTCAAGTTTCTTTAAATGAATTAATCGACAAGGACTTCGAGAGACGGACTTAATCCCACTCGCAAGATCAATTTCATGCTCAATTTCTTGCCATGAGGGAAGCCCCTAAGGCAAAATATTAAAAAATATATATGTATATTTCTTTAATATATACTGCAATTGAGCATTATACAAGTCCTTATTTTCGCGTTGTAAATTTAACATTTAACTTTATAGTTAAACAACCATTATCGTTTTTAAAGTTTTTGACATTTTTAGCTATATAACTTTAATGACAATTTGGCTTGTAAGTAAGTGAATTTAGGGTTCTAGAGGTAATCCTAATGTGACCAGGTTTAACACCTAAACCCCAATTAGCATTAATCACATTTTTGAGTTTAATGGCATAAAATAAGGTAAGATAATTATATTACCATGTTTCATCTAATATTAAATAGTTGAACATGATTGTTATTGATCTTTGAAGTATCTATATATCACACACATACACCAATAACTTGTAGCAGAAACCAGACAAATAGACCCATAATAAGGTGATAGACTCATAGACAGACCTGTAATAAGGGTGACAAACAAACAAACTCACAATAAGGGTGACGGACAGACAGACCCACAACAAGGGGTATAGCAGAAATATGAAAGACCGACACAAGACTAGAAATCAATCCTCAGATGGTCAAACGGAGTGAGAAGAGAAAAGAAATAGCAAGTAGTACTGCAAATCTCAACGTAGTAGAAATGAGAAGTAGAAATCAAGGAATCAAGTAAGACACTACAAAGAAGTATAACGGGAAAAAAAATACCAAAAACAATATATATGGTGAAAAATACGAGAGTTAGAGAAGAACATAGAATTACGGGTCAACCATAATACGAGGAGATTCAGGTATTAGCATCATACGACAGTTCCAGAGAGAAACATAAATATGGCAATTCTAAGAGAAAACAGAATAAGGCAGTTCCAAAAAGAAACGGAATACGACAGTTCCATAGAGAAATGGAATATGGCAGTTCCAAAGGGAAACGGAATACGGTAGTTCTAGAGAGAACTGGAATACGACAGTTCAGATATCAGCGTATTATGTCCAAGGAGCAGTTATCATAACGACATTAAGGAAGTTATGCAACCAACTGGATAAGATTCAAAGGAAGTTACGATAACTGGACGTATTGGACTGAAAGTGTGGGTATAAATAAATGAAGTTAGGAGTAGGAAAGCATCTTGAGGTATACTGAATATTGTACTATCATGTATTGACAAAAATACTCTCCTCTTACTCTCACTTTATGGTATCTTACTTTGATTCTTTGATTTCTACTTCTCATTTTTACTACGTTCGGGATCCGTAGTACTACTTGCTATATCTATTCTCTTCTTACTTTCTTTGCAGTGTTTTACTTGATTCCTTGATTTCTACTTCTCATTTCTACTGTGTTGAGATATGTAGTACTACTTGCTATTTCTTTTCTCTTCTCACTCCCGTTTGACCATTTGAGGATTGGTTCTAGTCTTGTGTCAGTCTTTCATATTTCGGGTATGTTTGTCTATCTATCACCCTTATTATGGGTCTGTTTGTCTGTTTGTCACCCTTATTACGGGTCTGTCTGTGAGTCTATCACCCTTATTACGGGTTTGTCTGTGAGTCTGTCACCCTTATTACGGGTCTATCTGTCTATCTGTCAGTCTATCTGTCACCCTTTATTACGGTTTGTTTGTTTGTCTGTCACCCTTATTACAGGTTTGTTTTTATGCTATACCCTTAATACGGGTATGTGTTACTGCTATACCCATATTACGTGTTGTCTTACTCTTTTCCTTTTATTTCGACCTGTTCTCTATCTCATTTCCCTTATTCTGATAGACCCTTAATACGGGTTGTCGGCTGCTACATTTAGTTCATAGGATTTCTTTGTTCAACATAGCAGAATTCCTTATTGCTCACTTCATGGAAGTTGCAGAAAGTAACTTAGTAGGAAAAGTATACTTCCTTCCATGCCAAATTAGCTTGGACTATGTGTTTTCTTCATAAGTATTCCAATTAATTATTAGTGTCATCTTCTTAACTAAGGCATGCCAAAAAATCATATCAACTAATTCAAATTAGCCACAAAAAAGTCCTCCTCGACTATAATGTCCTTTATAGTTACAGAAAAAGTCAAGACCCTCATGAACATCTTTCACAAGTATCTCTAGAGTGAATTTAACATAAGTAAATTCAACAGTAAGAGCCTCATCAATCCACTTTGTTCCTTCTTCATATTTGACTTCCATGTTAATTTCTTCATCTTTCTCTGCCTCAATCGCTCCAGGCATAACCACAAGGTGTTGCTCATGATCATGTGGCTCCGATACCAATTGTAATGCTTCTAACACACATGTATGAACATGCACACAAGATCTGCCAATTCAAAACCTCCCAACCAAAGAAAACATGGTGTTTTCCCTTGAGCAATATGTAGACTTTCCCTTTTATATCATAAGTAGGCCTATGTCCTTTATGGACTCTTCTATTTATGTACTGTATACCTTACAGGGCTTCTAGATCTACATACACATGTCATTAATATATTCTTGAATATTCCACTTAGCAATTATGAGTCAATTACATAAGTCTACTTCCTTGCACTCTCGAGCATGGTTTGTCCACTCTTTAGTAGTGATTGCCCATCTCAAACAAGCCTCCGATATCAATTTATTAGGCACCAACATGTACAAACTAGAGCCCCCTAACAAGACCGCCTGATCTACTCAAGTTATCTCTATTCTCCACGCGCTGCTCTCCATAAAGGCTCCACATAGATTTATATTAGGATTCCTTCTTTAATCCTCCTATTTTTTGGAATTTTCTAAATCTACGTTTTTAACTTTTACAGAATATTTTAGCTCATACATTTTAAGGAATATTCTTTAATTTGTTATAAAGGTTGTAAGTGTCTTATATATGGTATATATGCAATAAATGTTGTGTACTATAATAATTGAGAGGTTTTGCAAACCATATTTATAAAAGAAACATTTATTTATGATTTAAGAAATACATACACACATAAAGCAAGCCACTGTCATCGATGACTTATTTATGAAAGGGATGTAACCTCAAACACTGCAAGGAGAGCATGATTCAGACAGATGCAAGTGGTGCCGCTGCAGAAACCTGATGTGCACTTCCTGCAACCACTGTCGCCAGCCACGTGACAACCCTGGCAATAGGTTTTGCAGGTTTGATCGTTCCCAAGCCAAACAAGGATGACCATTCTCACAATCCCCGTTTGTTCCCTCCAATCGCATGCAGATTAAAATAAAGAAGACAAGCAGGCAGCTATAACTCTCTTCTCCATATTGCACTAATATTACTCCCTACACATGTTGGTGAAAAACCATGACATCCTTATATGGTCGCTTTGGATGAGAAAAAGTCAGATTTATTAATTTTGAAAATTATTATTATATTCAATAGTCATGGCGCATATCTGTGCGTAATATCCGAATATATCTTAATCTATTAATTTACACAACGGAATTCAATGGGATTCACTAGTTTTTAAAATTTCCCGTCAGATTTGCCGGCCACAGTAAGGAGAAAATGTCAGATTATGGGAAGGTTTATGTGCATGTTTCTATAAATAAATTAGTATTTATCTGTTTAAAGTCATAAGTTGCCATAAAAATTGTTTTTGTTGGGAAGGTTTATGTGCATGTTTACGAGAAATAGATTAGTATTTATCTGTTTAAAGTCATAAGTTGAGACTTTCCCTGCAATGCCAATAAACAAAGATTTTCTGCAACTTTCCACGACTGTTTAACTACAGTAATAAGTAAATTAATATTTATTTGATGATCTAGACAATCCCAAAGTGTAGAGAAATATCCAGAGATATCCGGTCCGGCAGCCGGGATCATTATTGAATTTAAGAGCCTAGTAAATCGATGAGTCAACGCCAGTCAAGTTGAGACAACTTCGCGTATCCGGCAAACCATTAGAAAGTTTGCGGCGAACCTTAAAGTTTGATTTAAGTATGGATTGTTGTCGGATGACAAAAACCGATGAAGGTCTCCACTAACAACTAGATTAAAAAAGGTTCATGCAGTGGGTTCGTGATGAATTCCAAAAAGTTTGTAACGATCTTGGCAGGTTCAGTTTCCCAACCACCAGGGCAGAGGTTTTACTAGCAGCAAAAGATCGGTTGTTCGGGGGCGGAAAATAATGATGGGTTATTGGCAGCAACGGTGGTGCCAGTGGAAGGGAGAAGAAGAAACAAATGTATGACAAGTTCTTTGACAAACTTAAAAATTATAAATTACACATTAGCATAACAGTGGCGGAAATATTTCGACTTTATCACATTATGAATAGTATTTGCATGTGCGCACAATAGCTTCTTGTTCCATAGAATTGTCTTCCATGTCTAGATGATCTCACATACCTCGGGAACAAGGCAATGGACTTTTGAATTATAATCTCAACTCTTAATAATTAATAATTTTAGTTATTTAATTAGCATATATAATATATTAATCTTTATTATAAAATATTCTATAGAATATTTTAAATTGATCTTGTATACCTCATGAACAAGCACGAATGCACTTTCAAATTATAGTTAATATATTTCCTTAGAATATAATTCTTTCTTTAACATAGAATATTCTATAAAATATTTTTTATAATAAGATTAATTATGTTATTAATATATGCTAATTAAATAATTAAAATTGTTATTAGTAAGAGTTGAGTGTTTTTTTTTATTGCTCAACCTCATAATAATTGCATTCTCTTCCATTGTGACACTTTCAATATTTCTCAGCATCCACCTATATGAAATGAATTAAACATGTATGATGCATTTGAACTCTTTTCTATTAGAAGATTGTGTTTTGTTTAAGCATCCATTGTACTTTTGGTTCTCCTTTCCATGTCGTTTTCTTTGTAGTTGAAATTGTATAACTTTTACTTCACTATTTCTTATGATAACGTAGATAACTTGACTCATTCAAATAAGCCGGTTATATAATAATTCTGGAGTGAACAATTATTGGCTTATAAAGATCCTATCACTAGCTTTTGTGTTGTCTACACTCATTAACATGGTTTCAATCTCTTCCCATAGGCTAAAAAGGTATTGCAATTTATATGTTAATAATAAGCCCTTCTAACTTTTGAACAATAATCTCCAATAGATCACCACATATTTATATAGTTCTAAGTAGCCAATTTTTGACATCAACTTTTGAACCTATGTCATAGACTTTTTGATACTATCAATAATAAGCATTTGTTTTTTGAGTTAGACACTTAATAATATAAGATCTAACTACCCTTATGAAAGAAGCTTTTCATCGTCTCCACTATTATTGTCATAATTTTTACTATGACCCTACTTTTACTTTAAAGCTGATTTTTGTTACTTGAATTATGTAGCAACTCCGCTTAGTGGACTTAAGTGTTCTAGCCGATTATCACTAGATACTTTAAAAAACTCTAGGCAAAAGTAGTAATTACCTTTTATAACTCTTCTCATAGTTTGTATGTCCTAGTTAGGTTCATGTAGTTTTCTAGTTGACTCTGGTAAGTTCAACATGTTGGTATGGGTTAGGAATTACCTCTAGGGTTGACTAACCCTAGGGTTTCACTCCCCATGTAGGGTTTAGGGGTAGGAGATAGAAATAGGTTTCAGAGTCTAAGTATACATTAAAGGTTAGCATATGCTAGCCTGCTTACTCAAACAAGAAAACGGGGGGCTCTATCACATAAATAAGGTAGAGTATATATAGTGAGAGTTCATTATTCTCTTATCGGTGCAAATTTTGTTTGTGTCATCAAAGCATGACCCTCTGTTGTGCTGCTTCAACTTCCAAATGGTAGGGGTATAGCTTACCTTCGAGTTAGCCTACCTTAACGTTGGCAGATCACACCCTTGTGATACGTCCAATGAGTTAATTAATTCCTCTTATTCGTTCACAAGCCTGGAAGGCATTGCTCAAGTTAGTGGTTGAGGTCTTACTCCAGCTGTCTCATCACGCCAAGTTAGGAACAAAACTTGTAGTTCGACTAGCTCAAGTATCGAGGTGAGCATTGTCTGTGGACTTGACCAATTAGGGGTGTGAGTTCCTAAGAGATGAGTTCTTAACATGGGTTACTTTGTAAGATCTCATGGGTTTATAGGGAGGGTTTCCAGGGTTGGCATCTGGTGAGCCGCATTTGTGGCATCAAGTAAAAACTCTGATGATTGGTATTAAAGGCAAGTTCTATACAGTTAATAGGTTTGTTTAAAGTCATAGGGTTTAAATTTTTGAATTACTCTATCACTTTTATTAATATCTGTATTTTGCATAGAGAGTTTAATCCTATGAGTTATCTATCTTTAAAGAACACTTGCTAAGTGAGTCAGCTTGAAATTTTAGGTATGACTAAAAGTCTTATGTTAAATTAAGCTACTGTGTGTGGGGTGTACAACTTGTGTAGGGTGTTTCTAACTTCGTGTCAAGAATATTTTAAGTATTCTGAGTGTTGAAGTTAGGGTTTAACACGATGAGCAAGAAAAAACAACTAGAGCCTGAGGCAAAGAGGGCTGTCATAGAGGCTCAAAATGAAGAGATAAAAAAAGTTGACCTAGGTCGACTCCCTAGGGTTAGGTCATGACTTGGTTGGCAAAAAATAATGATGGATGCCCTAATGCATGTTGTAACTAAAATGGGCATGGCTATAGTCCCATTTCCTAATAATTAGCAATTTTAGCTATTTAATTAGCATTTTCTAATATTAAAGGAATATTCTTTTAAATATATGTTTGAAAATAAATATTCTTTAGAATATTCTATTTTATATTCTACCCTTTAATAAATTATAGCATTCATTGAAAAAAAATTAATAACATTATAAAAGTAGAAGGTATTAAATTATATAATATATTCCTAATATAACATTAAGGAAGAGCATAAGAGGTACATTATATAATATGATGTTGTTATAAATTTATATATATGTTAAGTAAACAATTTGGTACTATTATTAAAGAGTTTATAATAATTATGAATATTAAATATATGATATTTTATAATTTTGTAATTGCTTTAAGCTTCAGAAAACATACATTCCCTTGCAGTTTTGTTAATCGTGACTTTATCAACGCTTCTTGACATCCACCCATATCGAATGGATTTAACATTTATAAAACATGCTGGGTCTTTTTGATTGGGAGACCATGTTTTCTCTAGGCATCCATTATATCTTTCGCTCTCCTTCTCGTGTCGCCTTTTTTGTGGTTTGAACCATGCAACCTTAACAATACTATTTTTTGTGATTACTTCAGGTGTGTCGATAATTTGACCCATCCAAATAGGCTGATTATATGACGCATCTGGAGTAATGAGAACCATCATTAGTTTTTGAAGATCCTGGCAGCAATCAAAGTATGCTTTAGGTTTTTGGTTCCTTTGTCCAACAAAGTGTGGGGTTTGCACTTCCACATCACTACTGGCTTCTATGTCGTCTGTGCTCAGTGATGTCATTTCAATCTCCTCTCGCCACCTTGTTTAGGCCAAAAAGGGTGTTGCAATTCTGTACTTGTGACAGTAGGCCCTTCCAACTCTCGAACAACAGTCTCCCAATAGTCAACCACATGCTTATATAGTTCTGAGTAACCAGTTGCCTTATCAGAATTCTTTGGCATCGATTTTTGAACCCATGCCACATATTTTTTGATGCCATCAATAATAACCTCTTGTTCCTTGAGCTGGGCACTCAATGGAATAGGGTCTGGTTGTCCTTCTGGGAGAAGTGGCTTTCCATTCTCTCCACTTTTGAAGAGCATTAACCCCTCTTTCGGTAACCACTCCTGCTCTGATGGCCGTAACTTGTACTGCATAATAGGTATACCATCTCGTATGGAGAAAAAGAATTGTAGCGGCACAAGGTGACCAACTAAAGAATCACTCCCCTCTTTTATATACTCCTTGAGAAATTTTTTGAAGTCTGGCACCTCAGTCACAAGCAAAGCACAACTTTTTTTGGAGATGCAATTTTCAAAAAGATTCATCATATGCGGTAAGGTAAGTGCACTTGTCCTTTTTGTAGAGTTGGAGACCTTGCTGAAGAACGCATCAATATCTTCATGAGTGTGACCAACCATAAGAAAACTGAGCGTGATTGTTTCAAACACACCTTTGGCAACAAGCATTGACAAGTATGCTAGCACATATCTAGAAAATAAAAGTAAGTATGAGCTTGAGAAACCCTTAAGTAAAATGATTTACCTATTTTTGTTCTCGCCTGCACAATTATCCATCTGTAAAAGCAAATGACGAGGAAGCTTATTTGATGTTGAGGACACATGTACACTATTTGAGCTAGATCCCTCCACTGAACCTGAACTCTCAACAGGGCCATCTGTTTTTTGTGCAGGTTGCTGACAATGCCTCTCATATTCCCAAGTAGCCTCAAGTGCAGACGTGTTCATGAGAGCATTATGTAAAGGTTGAAGGTGTTGTTTCTTCACTTTGAGATCACCGATAGGACTTGTCTGTGAGTGGGCTTCAAGGTTTCTGAAACACATGGCCAACGACCCAATAGTGAAATTGGAGTCGCTAGACCAATGTGGAAGTGAAAAGTGTCCATATGATTCACAACCGTGTCCATGTGTTAGCACACCTGTCAATGAAATCGGAAGTTTCATGACATTTCCAAGGCACTTTGGTGTTGCAACGAGCTTTGGAATGCTGGTCTTTGAATGATCCATCTTGTCATGGATCAAGCACAGGTACTCTGATGGGTGTGACACAGAAAGCATGCGGTGTGCATAGTACTGAGACCGGCAAGTTTGTTGCGCAATCATGTGGGCCTCCATCTTCTTTTGAATGGCAGTGATCTCCACCAAGGTTTTTGCACAAGCCTCTGCAGCCTTCAATGATGTACAAGTGTCACACTTGGAAAAGCTAGAGTGTTTTGCAATCTCCACATCCTTAAAATGAGTATTCCATATGTTGTTGAAGGTACCAGTGCAGATTGCTTGCAGCCCCATCAAGCTGAGGCACTTGTTCACATGTTCACACAGCTTCAATTGAGTGTAGATCGAAGGCAAAACCTTGAGATTTTCCCTGACCCCTGCATTTGTGAGGCATCCTGTCTGCATTTGCTTCCACAAAAGCCTTGAGTATCTCTATGGCTGCCATAATGTGAGAGCGGGTTTTGACCAAGCCAGTGTTCCCATGTACTGAGGTTCGCGCTCCATCTAACCACTCATCCCTCCGACGGTAGAACGTGGTCTTTGGGATCCCATATATACTGTACCAAGCTTTGAAGCAGATGGCCACCTTATTAAATACCATGGATGTACTCTGATAACCTGTGTCCGAAGCCATTCCATCAATACACCCAGTTAGTGCAGCATATACAAACTCATGCCTTTGCTTTTGGGTGAGCGTACGAAAGACATGTCTACATTGGGTAATTTCATTCCGGTCTGCCATCTGACAACACTTCTTCTTGCAGCAGTCAATCGTGGAAATGCTCGTAACACTTTCGGAAGATGTAGGATCCATCTTCATCCTTTGCTGAAACATGTAGGGGAAGATCTGCAACCCATGAATCGCCTTTTTCTTTAATAGGACCAATGCAAGGAACCTCTTCAAATATGAGTTGTTCTTCCGGGTTGTTATTATTGAAATCCAACCCAGAATATGTTGAAGCCGTCTTAATGATTCGCCACCTCACGAGGGATCCAGGATGCAAAGTGCCATTAGGTGAAACCTCTGTCACAACTACACCCACGAAGTCGGACCCTAGTTTCTCTTCTGACACTGCTTCCATTGGATTTATAGCTGTGATGATGCCTCTCCCAACCTCAATCTCATGAAGAAAGAGAATCACCTCATCCATCACAGCAGGCAAGCCATCATCTGGAAAACTCGTGCTACTGTTTGTTTGTGACTCTGTATATTCTGTGTCAGCCTTGACTTCATCCAAATTCCACAATACAGGAGAACCCTCCTCAAATTCCATTCCAGGAACCTCAACATGCTTGAAAATGGTGTTCACCCATACGTACACACAAGATCCTTGGGCAATATTGTGACATGATGCATTATCATCTCGAACTTCCACAGTTCCAGTGCCAACTATCTCGTTGTTCCGAAGAAGACATACTTTATCTCCAGTATTATACATATTGTCCTGCACATAAATAATTGTGTTATTTATGATATCTGTTTATGCAATATTTTAAGAAATCATAACTGCAGTTGCTTAATAATATGCATGTGCAATAATACATAATTATATATAAAAATAATATCTCATGCTTTATTAATATAACTGATGGGCGGGATTAATCCCGCCGCAGACTCTACCCCTTCGAGTGAGTCGGCGGGATTAATCCCGCCGCGACTCTACCCCATCGGAGAGAGTCGGCGGGATTAATCCCGCCGCCGACTCTACCCTCGGAGAGGGCGCGGGATTAATCCCCGCCGCTCCCTCGTCGAGAGAAGTAGGCGGGATTAATCCCGCCGCGGGCTCCCTCCACGAGGAAGTACGGCGGGATTAATCCCGCCGCCGGATCTTCCTCGTCTGTGAGAGTCGGCGGGATTAATCCCGCCGCAAATTCCTCCGACGAGGAAGAGGGGGCGGGATTAATCCCGCCCACAACACTGACGGAGAATAGGCGGCGGGATTAATCCCGCCCACAACTCTGACGACGGGGAATAAGCGGCGGGATTAATCCCGCCCACAACTCTCTCCGAAACTATGATTTCAAAGAGATTCGGATGAATTCTGCCCACAAATATTTAAAACAGGGAAGTATGGCGAGATTAATCCCGCCACCCCTTCTCTGCCTCCTAAAATGGTTGGCGAGATTAATCCCGCCGACAACTCTTTCTAATAAATTCAAGTAAATCATTATCAGTTGAGAGAGTTATCGGCGGATTAATCTCGCCGCTCTTTTTAAGAGGCGGAGAAGCATTGCCCGAACTAATTCTGCCATAGCTATGAAAGAGATGGTGGCGGGATTAATCCCGCCACCTCTTCAAAGAGGCGAAAAAAAATGGCCGGATTAATCCCGCCGCCCCTAACCGAGAATATTAAGTTAAAAGTATATTTAAACGGGATAAATCCCTAACAGAATATATTGTAATCCTAATGCATTCCTAAATCCCTAAATTCTAAAATTTAAGAGAGAATGTAAGAGAGTGAATCTTTATAAATATATCTAAATTTGTTTATAATACTTACTTGTAAACAGCACTGAAGGCGCCGTGCTTTCCTATAAACAATAGCGCACCCAATTTAATGTCGCTCCTGAGCTGATCACTAAGAAGAAAAAGAAAATCTGAAGAGTGAAAATGAAGAAACCCTTGCCGGAGAAAGAAC
Source organism: Selaginella tamariscina (assembly GCA_003024785.1). Lineage (NCBI taxonomy): Eukaryota > Viridiplantae > Streptophyta > Lycopodiopsida > Selaginellales > Selaginellaceae > Selaginella > Selaginella tamariscina. Next base: position 24,084 of record PUQB01000845.1, read on the forward strand.
CAGATCTGAATTTGAGTGGGAAATTAAATGTATTTTCAAATTTACATGTCAGACTGATAATACTTATGTCAGAAATTCAAAATTTTTGAAATAACAGAAAAGAAAATTTAAGATGAGTTGAAACAAATAACCGACAGTCTGACATATATACTCTCCAATTCCAATGAGTGTTTTAAAATTGCATTTAATGTCATTCAAGTGCTTCAAGCTGTTTAATATTACGAAATTTTTGTAATTATTCTACATTCTTAATATTCAAGTATATATTATTAAGTTTATATTATATATATATATATATACACTAATAAAAAAAATTGATATATTATTATGTATCATTTAAAATATATTCATAGTCTGTTTATTATTATTATTTTCTTAATTACTCGAGTAATTAATTTACATTTCCTACTATTAATGGGATATTCTTTGTTATTTTCTTAATATTCAAAGAATATTCCAATATTAAACATGATTATCATAATTAAATTAGTCTTATTCTTAATTATCTCAGTAATTATTCTACATTTGTATATATTAATGGGATTTTCTCAATTAATTTGTTATTATTTCAAGAATATTCTAGTGTTAAACCTTATTATATTAAATTAATATATATTATTAAAACTATATATGGCTATATATTAGATAAAATCATATATTATTATGTATAATTTAAAATATGTTCATAGTGTGTATATTAATATTATTTTCTTAATTATTCGATGTTTGTTTTGCACATATTATATATAAACACAATCATAAATTTATATATACATGTGCACACGCATTAGAAGCACTTACAGAGACACATATGCACACACATGCACATTGCCCTAAACCAAACTTGAGAAATTATATGTTGCTTCTTTATTGAAAAACATCATGTTCAACGCATGTATGATCTATATGTACTCAGTGTGTGTGTATGTAACACATTGAATTTACACATGTAATATATATGTATGTCTGTGTGTATACACGTGTGTATGTATATATGTGTACTAATATAATATATGCAATGTGTACGATTTTCATTTGTTAACACTCTATCTCTTCTCTCATACATACACAGTGTCACCATGCATAATCCCTTCTCTCATACATACACACCATGCATGATCATGATCCATAATATGTAGCCTGTCTCTTCTCTCATACATACACACCATGCATGATCCATAATATGTACTGATGTTACAATATTATGTAATATGTATAATGTATATCTGTGTATAACACTCACTCCTCTCATACATAAACACCATGCATGATCCATCCTAACCCTAAACCCTAAACCCTACATTGAATTTACACATGTAATATGTATGTATGTCTGTGTGTATACATGTGTGTACTAATATATCCAATGTGTATGAATTTAATTTGTTAACACTCTCACTCTTCTCTCATACATACACACCATGCATGATCCATGTAAATATGTACTGTCTCTCTTCTCTCAAACATACACACCATGCATGATCCATAATATGTATTGTCACTCTTCTCTCATACATACACACCATACATGATCCTGTACTCTGTCTCTCTAATATTAATATGTACTAATATGTATGTATGTCTATGTGTATAATACTATGTGTGTATATATGTATCGCTGCATGTGAAACTTTAACACTCTCATGGACACACACGTGTTAAACCCTTGCATGATATTTATTCTTGGGGTGTATGTGATACACCCACGCACACGCACACTGTTATAATGAAAGAATATTCGTTTAGGGCGAATCTATAGTTTATTCTTTTTAGGGTTTAAGTATATTCTTAAAAGGAATATTCGATTAGGGTTAATATATATTCTATTCCTTTTAGGGTTTTGTATATTCCTAGGTTTGTAAGGCGGCGGCGCGCGGCGAAATCTCCTTCTCTCTCACACAGGTGAGATCTCTCTCTCTCTCTCACGCACACTCCTCTGTTTATTTATTTATTTTATTCACATATATATTTATATGTGTGTGTATCTTAATAATATAATTTAGATCTCTATCTCTCGCACACACACGCACACTCGTATACATACACACACAGATATATATATATATATATATATATATCTCCTCTCTCTCTCTCTCTTAGATCTCTATCTCTTGCACACACACGCACACTCGTATACATATACACACACAGATATATATATATATATATATATATATATATCTCCTTCTCTCTCTCTTCTCTATAGATCTCTATCTCTCGCACACACACGCACACTCGTATACATATACACACACAGATATATATATATATATATATATATATCTCCTTCTCTCTCTCTCTTCTCTATAGATCTCTATCTCTCGCACACACACGCACACTCGTATACATATACACACACAGATATATATATATATATATTCTATTTATTTATCTATATATGTGTGTGTGTGATCTGTATAATTTTATTGATTTGTTAATTGTATCTCTCGCACACACACGCACACTCCTGTATATATATGTGTGTGTGTGTGTTTTGTTTATCTGTATGATTTTATTTGTTTCACACACACATACACACGATATACATATACACATATTATATATATATATTATATCCTAGTATAATACATATATTATGTGTACCAGTATTGTATAATTTTATTTATATATTATCTACTCGCACACACACGCGTATATACATATACATATATTGTGTGTGTGTGTATCTGTATAATTTTATCTGATTTGACTATCTCTAGCACACACACGCACTCTCCTACACACACATATACATATATATGTGTGTGTGTGTGTGTAGCAGCGAGATTAATCCGCCGCTATATGGTGAGACGTGTGTAGCGGCGGGATTAATCCCGCCGCTTTATAATTAGCCACTCAGCGGCGGGATTAATCCCACCGCTCATTCGTTACCCTCATGAGCGGCGCGATTAATCCCGCCGACTAAGGCCTGAGTGAAGGGCCTGGGCGGTGGGATTAATCCCGCTGCGTACGCATGCCCTGCGCGGAATCAGGCGGGATTTATCCCGCCGCCATTGGCATACCTGAAGGGCCTAGGCGGCGGATTAATCCCGCCGGATTCTGCACAGGGCATTGGCGTCCGGTGGGATTAATCCCGCCGACTAAGGCCCGAGTGAAGGGCCTGGGCGGCGGGATAATCCCGCCGCGTATGCATGCCCTGCGTAGAATCGGGCGGGATTTATCCCGCCGCCATTGGCCTACCTGAAGGGCCTAGGCGGCGGGATTAATCCCGCCGGATTTCGCACAGGGCATTGGCGTCCGGCGGGATTAATCCCGCCGCCTTGCGCGGAATCCGGCGGGATTAATCCCGCCGCCCCGGCCCTTCACTTGGGCCCTAGGTGGCGGATTAATCCCGCCGCGTACGCATGCCCTGCGCGGAATCGGGCGGGATTTATCCCGCCGCCATTGGCCTGCCTGAATTGGCGTCCGGCGGGATTAATCCCGCCGCATAGGGACCAAGTGAAGGCCCTGGGCGGCGGGATTAACCCCGCCGCATAGGGACCGAGTGAAGGCCCTGGGCGGTGGGATTAATCCGCCGAGCCTTCAATGCCTGTTGGAGAAATAAATCCCGCCACCCTTCCTTTTTTTCTCCATTGGTGAGTCGGATCAATCCCAAACGTTTCTATCTGAGACGTAGAAGGTTTACAACATACCAATGGAGAGAACTGGGAAGGGTGGGGAAATTCATTTAAACATTCCTTACATGGTGGGCAAGATTAATCCCGCCTCCTTTCTAGAGTCACTGAAGGGGTGTGCCAAATAAATCCTGCCCAGTTCTCTCTGAGACCGAGAAGGGTGGCAAGATTAATTCCACTCCCATTCAAGGCCTCCAAAAAGGTGGCGAGATTAATCCCGCCCACTCTTTCAGGAGGCATTGAAGGAGTGGCGAGATTAATCCCGCCGCACCTTCCATGTGAATATATATGTGTGTTAGTATATATAAGTTGCATATCTCATTTTATTTACTTTTATCATCTTATCATAATATTTTGAGTAAAACTAGGAAACTATGTAAAACTGTCCAGAGCTCACATTGTGGTGGTTCTAAAACGAAATGTTATCTTTCCTTTGAACTAGCACAAAGGTGAGCTTTGGACAGTTAATTCCGTCCACTTCTCTCTGTGTATTATTTTTGTATATTCGGGTTTATACAAGTGTGTGTGCATTTTTATATGATTTGTATTCATAGTGTATTATTTTGCAGAAGACAATTTAATTAAACAAGGAGATCGAGTCATTAGTATGGAGTCGTCGTCAAATTCTGGGTAAGAATTAAAATAAAATCTGTTATACTCGGATATGTGCTTGAACTAATCATTTTTGTATTCAGATGTGGAATTGAGGTAACATTAAAGACGAGAGTAGGAGAAGAGATGGGCAGGGGGATTCTGGAATCAACTTGGCCATATTTCAAAATAAACGGGAAGCGCATTGGAACAACCATGGTTGCTGTCAAACTAACCTCTGTCACATCGCATGGACAAGCAAAACAATGGAAGTGGGTGTGCTAGTCAAGCATCCGAAAGCATGCTGTGAACCCAGATTGAACGATGCTCGACACATATGCTCGTTCCATCCAATGTCACCGTTCTCAGATCCAGAGGTTGCCAGTTACAACATTAATTTCGGGTGGTTTTGTCGACTTGTGGATAATGACGTTCACGTGTTCACTAATGATGTTGACCGTGGAGTTCTTCTTCAACTCAACGAAAGCCCATCTATGGAGGGGATCCATTTGGATGTCTACTTCAAAGATCTTCAGGACTCATCGAGTAGGGTATTGTCAGGAGATATTGTTCACAATACAGAAAATCCACAAGTGGAGCAATCGTCCCTTTTCACATTAAAGAAGAACACTGCGACATCATAAAGGAGATTGAGAGGGTGGCTTGGTCTCAGGTTCTTTACAGATCACGTTCAATTTGCTTAGCAAATTTTGGGAGCTGGAAGAGTGTGCCGAGAACCTTAGAACAGCATCAATCGGGGATCACACATGTTGATTCGGATCGTAGAAGAAAATCATTAGTCGTTTTTGTCAGCTGCACCTGTGGCGTCCCATGCTGCAATAAGCCACAAGGAAATGATGTTGGATGATAGGATTTACCAGTGTAGGGTTAAGTATTACAGCGTCCACCCAAACTTCAATTACAGGCCACTCAATCAGGAACGTGTAGTTGAGCTTATGGAGAAGATGAAGGACGACAATTCTTACATCGTTCCACATAATGTAGTTTGTGCGCATACTACGAGAGAAACAAAGGCGCTGACAAAGTGTGGATCACAACACCGGAACAAATGAGGAAGGTTCAGACGGAGAATAGAAAATCAGTTAAGTACTACATCATTAGTGGCCAGCACACAATAACGGCAGCCCAACGACTTCTCGATGAACACAACAAAGGAACGATAGCAACAAAACTTTCCGAGCATACCCGTGAGAAGCTAACGAAAAGATCGGCGTTTTTAGCGAAGCCGAATCTCACAATCGAGTAGTACCATAAGTTATGGTGGAATGGGACGCTGTAGACACCAACCACTACAACAGCAAAATATGGGAGAAGTTCAAACACACGCGAGCCGTGTGGGAATCTCTTCAGCGACCACAAAGAGCTACCGCAGGGAATACACAATCTGTGGACTACCGGTAAGCAAATTGTTTGGGCGGGATTTATCTCGCCGTATATTAATCTCTCTTTTTCTCAGAGAGTTGAAGAAATTGTAGCAGTTGATTTTGCCTAGGTGGGCGGGAAGGAAACATCCTTTCTGATGATGTTGATTTCTTGTCCCGAGGATAGGATCTTTGCGAAATGGTTGGGATTATAGAATCCTTTGCAAAAGGAACACTGAAGAAGAAGCAGACAAGTGAAGTGGAGCCCTCAGAGAAGTCTGCAAAGAAACCCAGTAAGACGCCAAAGTCTAAGTCTGTTCAATTTATAAAGGATTGACAATGATTTCAAGCTCACATGGTTGAAGCCTTTAAATGGAACAACGATGGAGGAGATGGAAGTCTTGGCTGATTTGATGATTGATGGCAAATTACAGATTAACAATAGCAGCTCCACCTCTTCTTCATCTCAAGGTAATGGAGTTGAAGACGGTCAGGCACTTCAAGGAGTGGTTGGGAATACACTGCACAACTGGGTTGGACCTCGGCTTCAACATACGAAGAGGTCAGCAAATATTTGCATGTGACAAATGATGATATGCTTGTCGAATGGGTGAATCAATCGGAAGATCTGGGCAAGAATTATTGCCGCCAACGCAAAAAGGAGAACATTGCGATGACGCCTTCTCTTATGGCAGTCCTTTAGCAGCGGAGAACCGAGTTGAACCTTATAAAGAGGATGCTACGAATCACGACAAGCCCTACAGATGTTGTTGTTGGATTCAGAGACTTTATGGGGTACCATCACTGCTTGTAGAAAATCGTTTCAATTGTTGTGATGGATCGGCAGGTGTCAAAAAATCCTTCAACAGACAGGACACTAGGGATTTGGTGGAGAAACTTAGCCGTGCAAGTATGTACAAAGAAGGTATTTATTATTGAATTCATACTTGCACTCTTGACTGATATCTACGTTTTTCAGGTATTTATTTCTTGATTCTTGCTCATGTCACCGATACCTTTGCCTTCTCCTTTGCCAAGAGGAATAAACATCGTTGGACAGGATTTTATATGAATGATGCTGATCCGAAGTGCATTGATTCGGTTGTTCACTTGGTTGTTAGGAATGCGCCAAACAGTTTCAAACTTCCAAATGACTGGCCAGGCATCTGTTTGCACTCCAACGGCCCTGAACCTCCATCCGATACACCGATAGGAGAGTGACGTATTCGGCAATGTACGTTATCCAAACATCACAAGTCAAGCGGCACGGAGCATCGTCAACTTGATCAGGGGTCCTCACAGTGATGCGTGGGTTTTTGACTACTGCACTAGGGGGTCCGTCTTGAAGGAGTGTTACCTTCGGCATACATGTGTTTGCCGTTGAAAAGGATAAGACCATGGTTGAGGACCTGAACAAGTGGATAGATAGGTTCTCAACTGACTACCCCAACGAATCCATAAAGGAGTATTTGAGAAAGTTCCCTCCGATAAGTGCGATAGCTCTGAAGACGAATCTGGTTCAATGTCGGAGTCTGAGGACGAACTTCAATCAGATATTAGACCGGAAGTTATCTCGAGGAGTACAGAACATTCACACACTCCATTACCCATGGAAACATCAAAGAAGAATATCTTGAACCATCTCACAAGCGGCTTAGACCTTCTTCGCCTCACTCAGAAGGTAATAGCGAAGAAGAATTGTTAATGAGTTCTTAGAGTGACGAATAGTTGTAAATGAGTGTAACATAAGGCATTTTTGTATATTTCGTTTATATTTGTACAGAAAATAAATTCTCAAGGATTAATGAAGCTTTTAGTTCAAACATGGGTCACACATTAACAAGGTAAATAATATACCTTGATAATTTTAAGGTCAGCTAATTATCATTTTGCAGATGTAATGAAACAATTGAGAACATGGATTTTCAGCATTGGCATGAGGTAAGAGAGGGGTTTGGCGACAATTTCTTGTGCCACATGTCAGAATGACAGAGTTCATGCAGGAAATGGATAATAATGCAGCTCAAAACATCGTTACCATGGGGGCCACTTCAGTTTTTTCATCATCATTTTTATTGGCTTCAGTTCCGAAATCAATTTCTTCAGCGCATGCAATATCTGAATCTTGTAAGGATGATGTACAATTAAATGATGAAGGGATAGGCAACGAGATAGTGGCAACGATAAATGTGAAAGGGAGCAAACAAGTGATTTCAAAGTATTCAAGAGGCAACGCTATCTCATGTTACTCATGGCCATATTGTGTTGTTGGATGTCAATGGTGTTCTGCTTCATCGACAAAGGCCCGAGGATAGGAAAAAAGAAATCAAACAAGGAGATTTCATTCCTTGTCATGGTAAATTTCGATATGATATTATTTTTCGTCCAGGGTTGGATCGTCTCTTTCAAAAGCTTAAGGAGATGGGTGCGCTTGTGGGGATTTGGTCATGCATGCAGATTCATAACTTAACACCGCTGTTGAATTTGCTTAAGAAACATTGTAGTGTTGCAGAAGAGGTGATTCGTAAAGATTGGATTTTTGACCAGCGAATGTGTTATAAACCTCTCGAATTTCACAATATAAGAAAGGAAAGCAAGCCATACTTCTTCAAGAATGAAAGAATAATTGGGACTCATGGGGAGATCAGTCGCTTAAGGATAATGAAGAATGCACATATCTTAGTAGTAGACGACTCTCCTCAGAAGGCTATGCTCAACCAAAACATTGCTTGTATTCATCCAATCACTTTCGATCCATATTCTGATATCATGGATGAGCTAGTGAACTACTTGGATACGTGCCTCAGAAAGAAGAATCTCGAAAATTTTTGTGAGCAGTATCCACCGTATCATACATTTCCTGAAGCTTTTCTTTCTCGTGATTTTGAATTTTATAAAATGAAGGATAGCAACCGGGCGCTTTATAATATTATTCTTAAGGAACGTCATTTTTAGATGAGCCTTTATGCAGACCTGGTCTTATTACATCTTATGTATTAACAAGGATGGCAACTCCCAATTGCATTCGTGAGAGTGTTAGGTGGTGGCAACAACATCAAGATATTGACCAAAATGATTTGATTAATCCGGAGAGTGATGATTTAGACAAAATGAGAAGATTTCTTATGGTAGGAAGAAAGTATTTATAAAAAATTAACATGTTGATAAGAAATGATTTCATTTGTAATTATGTTTGATAGTATTTCTTCATTATTGTAAACTATTTTTAGAATAATATGAATATTCTAAGATATTTTAGGAATATTCCTTACTAAGTAAGGTTATTGAAGGATTAATTAATTAATTAATTAATATTTAAGGCTTAATTACATATTAATTAAATGATTAATTAATAATTAAAACTTAAGTATTAATTAGTAATTTATTTTATATTCCCATTTTCACGTATCATGCCCACTTTAGTTACAACGTGCATCCTAAACAAACTTCAAGGGGATGTTATAGATTTAAATGATTGAATTGATAATGTTGCCATTTGAATTTTAGCTACTACTATAATACCAAATGTTTTGCAACCAGAAACACGAAAAAAGAAAAAGCACGATTCAGAGTTAGGTTCCTTGAATTAAATTCTTTGACAAATGAAGATAGAGGTAGTCCCAGTAAGTTCAGGCCTATCAAGCCTTCGAGTTTTGTGGGTTCAAAAGACTACAAAGTTTTGGATGACTGGTTGTATCATAATAAAAGTTATTTCAAGGCCGCTTATAAGAAAGGTAAAAAGGTTGCGTGTGCCAAGCAGTTTTTTAAAAGGGAAGTTAGAACTTGGTGGCGTATTGTTGAAAGTGAACATGGATATTGAAATAGTTGAAGCCGCAAGAAAAAAGGAGATCAAAAAGTAATATATGCCAAATGACTTCGAATTGCAATTGCATGCTGATTAGTAATATGTAAATAAGGACCTTAGGGATACTCGATGAACTATGTTTACCAGTTCAAAATGCACAGTGTTTGGTTCTATAAGTGATGATAAAGTTCAAAGTTCCTTCGTGACTAATTTAAATGATAAGACTTGAAGGGAGATCCTAAGGTATAAGCCGACAAAATATTGGGATTGTCAAGAGGCAACTCAAAAGGTTGTTTATGGCATGTCATTAAAAGACTTGTACAATAAAGGTGATGAATCAATCCTTCAATGTCTAAGTGGAGAAGGTTTGATAAATGATCGACTCAATCACCATTAGTTTGAAGTGCAAGTCCTATTGCTGGCAGTTCAAGGTTTTTAAACACATCAACAATACCTAACATATCTCAAAAACCATTAGCTTTACCACTACCACAACAGGCCAAGGGCTCAGCCTTGAAGTCTGCTTCTATGCAGTCCACAAGCAGAGCTCTAAAATATTATAATTGCAATAAGGTTGATCATTTTTCTAGGGAATGTTGGGCACCATCAGAATAATCAAGTCATTTCAAGGCTATATGCAAGTTGTAACTAAAATGGGCATGGCTATAGTCCCATTTCCTAATAATTAGCAATTTTAACTATTTAATTAGCATTTTTAATATTAAAGGAATATTCTTTAGAATATATGTTTGAAAACAGAATATTCTTTAGAATATTCTATTTTGTATTCGACCCTTTAATAAATTATAGCATTCATTGAAAAAAATTAATAACATTATAAAAGTAGAAGGTATTAAATTATATAATATATTGCCTAATATAACAATTAAGGAAGAGCATAAGAGGTACATTATATAAATATTGATGTTGTTATTAAAATATTAATATTTAAATATAACATTATTAATTAAAAATTTGTAGTAGTAATAATATATATATAAAATCCTATAATAATATAGTCAATCTTCCATATCATTTTTTAAATTTATATAGTTAAGTAAACAATTTGGTACTATTATTAAAGAGTTTATAATAATTATGAATATTAAATATATGATATTTTATAATTTTGTAATTGCTTTAAGCTTCAGAAAACATACATTCCTTGCAGTTTTGTTAATCGTGACTTTATCAACGCTTCTTGACATCCACCCATATCGAATGGATTTAACATTTATAAAACATGCTGGGTCTTTTTGATTGGGAGACCATGTTTTCTCTAGGCATCCATTATATCTTTTGCTCTCCTTCTTGTGTCGCCTTTTTTGTGGTTTGAACCATGCAACCTTAACAATACTATTTTTTGTGATTACTTCAGGTGTGTCGATAATTTGACCCATCCAAATAGGCTGATTATATGACGCATCTGGAGTAATGAGAACCATCATTAGTTTTTGAAGATCCTGGCAGCAATCAAAGTATGCTTTAGGTTTTTGGTTCCTTTGTCCAACAAAGTGTGGGGTTTGCACTTCCACATCACTACTGGCTTCTATGTCGTCTGTGCTCAGTGATGTTATTTCAATCTCCTCTCGCCACCTTGTTTTAGGCCAAAAAGGGTGTTGCAATTCTGTACTTGTGATAGTAGGCCCTTCCAACTCTCGAACAACAGTCTCCCAATAGTCAACCACATGCTTATATAGTTCTGAGTAACCAGTTGCCTTATCAGAATTCTTTGGCATCGATTTTTGAACCCATGCCACATATTTTTTGATGCCATCAATAATAACCTCTTGTTCCTTGAGCTGGGCACTCAATGGAATAGGGTTGGTTGTCCTTCTGGGAGAAGTGGCTTTCCATTCTCTCCACTTTTGAAGAGCATTAACCCCTCTTTCGGTAACCACTCCTGCTCTGATGGCCGTAACTTGTACTGCATAATAGGTATACCATCTCGTATGGAGAAAAAGAATTGTAGCGGCACAAGGTGACCAACTAAAGAATCACTCCCCTCTTTTATATACTCCTTGAGAAATTTTTTGAAGTCTGGCACCTCAGTCACAAGCAAAGCACAACTTTTTTTGGAGATGCAATTTTCAAAAAGATTCATCATATGCGGTAAGGTAAGTGCACTTGTCCTTTTTGTAGAGTTGGAGACCTTGCTGAAGAACGCATCAATATCTTCATGAGTGTGACCAACCATAAGAAAACTGAGCGTGATTGTTTCAAACACACCTTTGGCAACAAGCATTGACAAGTATGCTAGCACATATCTAGAAAATAAAAGTAAGTATGAGCTTGAGAAACCCTTAAGTAAAATGATTTACCTATTTTTGTTCTCGCCTGCACAATTATCCATCTGTAAAAGCAAATGACGAGGAAGCTTATTTGATGTTGAGGACACATGTACACTATTTGAGCTAGATCCCTCCACTGAACCTGAACTCTCAACAGGGCCATCTGTTTTTTGTGCAGGTTGCTGACAATGCCTCTCATATTCCCAAGTAGCCTCAAGTGCAGACGTGTTCATGAGAGCATTATGTAAAGGTTGAAGGTGTTGTTTCTTCACTTTGAGATCACCGATAGGACTTGTTGTGAGTGGGCTTCAAGGTTTCTGAAACACATGGCCAACGACCCAATAGTGAAATTGGAGTCGCTAGACCAATGTGGAAGTGAAAAGTGTCCATATGATTCACAACCGTGTCCATGTGTTAGCACACCTGTCAATGAAATCGGAAGTTTCATGACATTTCCAAGGCACTTTGGTGTTGCAACAGCTTTGGAATGCTGGTCTTTGAATGATCCATCTTGTCATGGATCAAGCACAGGTACTCTGATGGGTGTGACACAGAAAGCATGCGGTGTGCATAGTACTGAGACCGGCAAGTTTGTTGCGCAATCATGTGGGCCTCCATCTTCTTTTGAATGGCAGTGATCTCCACCAAGGTTTTTGCACAAGCCTCTAGCCTTCAATGATGTACAAGTGTCACACTTGGAAAAGCTAGAGTGTTTTGCAATCTCCACATCCTTAAAATGAGTATTCCATATGTTGTTGAAGGTACCAGTGCAGATTGCTTGCAGCCCCATCAAGCTGAGGCACTTGTTCACATGTTCACACAGCTTCAATTGAGTGTAGATCGAAGGCAAAACCTTGAGATTTTCCCTGACCCCTGCATTTGTGGTTCGGCATTTGTGAGGCATCCTGTCTGCATTTGCTTCCACAAAAGCCTTGAGTATCTCTATGGCTGCCATAATGTGAGAGCGGGTTTTGACCAAGCCAGTGTTCCCATGTACTGAGGTTCGCGCTCCATCTAACCACTCATCCCTCCGACGGTAGAACGTGGTCTTTGGGATCCCATATATACTGTACCAAGCTTTGAAGCAGATGGCCACCTTATTAAATACCATGGATGTACTCTGATAACCTGTGTCCGAAGCCATTCCATCAATACACCCAGTTAGTGCAGCATATACAAACTCATGCCTTTGCTTTTGGGTGAGCGTACGAAAGACATGTCTACATTGGGTAATTTCATTCCGGTCTGCCATCTGACAACACTTCTTCTTGCAGCAGTCAATCGTGGAAATGCTCGTAACACTTTCGGAAGATGTAGGATCCATCTTCATCCTCTTGCTGAAACATGTAGGGGAAGATCTGCAACCCATGAATCGCCTTTTTCTTTAATAGGACCAATGCAAGGAACCTCTTCAAATATGAGTTGTTCTTCCGGTTGTTATTATTGAAATCCAACCCAGAATATGTTGAACCATCTTGCCGTCTTAATTCAGATGTTCGCCACCTCACGAGGGATCCAGGATGCAAAGTGCCATTAGGTGAAACCTCTGTCACAACTACACCCACGAAGTCGGACCCTAGTTTCTCTTCTGACACTGCTTCCATTGGATTTATAGTGTGATGATGCCTCTCCCAACCTCAATCTCATGAAGAAAGAGAATCACCTCATCCATCACAGCAGGCAAGCCATCATCTGGAAAAACTCGTGCTACTGTTTGTTTGTGACTCTGTATATTCTGTGTCAGCCTTGACTTCATCCAAATTCCACAATACAGGAGAACCCTCCTCAAATTCCATTCCAGGAACCTCAACATGCTTGAAAATGGTGTTCACCCATACGTACACACAAGATCCTTGGGCAATATTGTGACATGATGCATTATCATCTCGAACTTCCACAGTTCCAGTGCCAACTATCTCGTTGTTCCGAAGAAGACATACTTTATCTCCAGTATTATACATATTGTCCTGCACATAAATAATTGTGTTATTTATGATATCTGTTTATGCAATATTTCTAAGAAATCATAACTGCGGTTGCTTAATAATATGCATGTGCAATAAATACATAATTATATATAAAATAATATCTCATGCTTTATTAATATAACTGATGGGCGGATTAATCCCGCCACAGACTCTACCCCTTCAAAGTGAGTCGGCGGGATTAATCCCGCGCCGACTCTACCCCGTCGGAGAGAGCGGCGGGATTAATCCCGCAGGCTCCTCACGAGGAAGTACGGCGGATTAATCCCGCCGCACTCCCTCCGACGAGGAAGTAGCGGCGGGATTAATCCCGCGCGGGCTTCCCTCGACGAGGAAGTGGCGGGATTAATCCGCCGCAAATCCCTCCGACGAGGAAGAGGGGCGGGATTAATCCCCCACAACACTGAAGACGGAGAATAGGCGGCGGGATTAATCCCGCCCACAACTCTGACGACGGGGAATAAGCGGCGGGATTAATCCCGCCCACAACTCTCTCCGAAATATGATTTCAAAGAGATTCGGGATGAATTCTGCCCACAAATATTTAAAACAGGGAAGTAGTGGCGAGATTAATCCCGCCACCCCTTCTCTGCCTCCTAAAATGGTTGGCGAGATTAATCCCGCCGACAACTCTTTTAATAAATTCAAGTAAATCATTATCAGTTGAGAGAGTTATCGGCGGGATTAATCTCGCCGCTCTTTTTAAGAGGCGGAGAAGCATTGCCCGAACTAATTCTGCCATAGTTATGAAAGAGATGGTGGCGGGATTAATCCCGCCACCTCTTCAAGAGGCGAAAAAAAATGGCCGGATTAATCCCGCCGCCCCGGCTAACCGAGAATATTAAGTTAAAAGTATATTTAAACGGGATAAATCCCTAACAGAATATATTGTAATCCTAATGCATTCCTAAATCCCTAAATTCTAAAATTTAAGAGAGAATGTAAGAGAGTGAATCTTTATAAATATATCTAAATTTGTTTATAATACTTACTTGTAAACAGCACTGAAGGCGCCGTGCTTTCCTATAAACAATAGCGCACCCAATTTAATGTCGCTCCTGAGCTGATCACTAAGAAGAAAAAAGAAAATCTGAAGAGTGAAAATGAAGAAACCCTTGCCGGAGAAAGAACCAGATCTGAATTTGAGTGGGAAATTAAATGTATTTTCAAATTTACATGTCAGACTGATAATACTTATGTCAGAAATTCGAAATTTTTGAAATAACAGAAAAGAAAATTTAAGATGAGTTGAAACAAATAACGACAGTCTGACATATATACTCTCCAATTCCAATGAGTGTTTTAAAATTGCATTTAATGTCATTCAAGTGCTTCAAGCTGTTTAATATTACGAAATTTTTGTAATTATTCTACATTCTTAATATTCAAGTATATATTATTAATTTATATTATATATATATATACACTAATACAATAAATAAATTGATATATTATTATGTATCATTTAAAATATATTCATAGTCTGTTTATTATTATTATTTTCTTAATTACTCGAGTAATTAATTTACATTTCCTACTATTAATGGGATATTCTTTGTTATTTTCTTAATATTCAAAGAATATTCCAATATTAAACATGATTATCATAATTAAATTAGTCTTATTCTTAATTATCTCAGTAATTATTTGTATATATTAATGGGATTTTCTCAATTAATTTGTTATTATTTCAAGAATATTCTAGTGTTAAACCTTATTATCAATATTAATTAATATATATTATTAAAACTATATATGGCTATATATTAGATAAAATCATATATTATTATGTATAATTTAAAATATGTTCATAGTGTGTATATTAATATTATTTTCTTAATTATTCATGTTTGTTTTGCACATATTATATATAAACACAATCATAAATTTATATATACATGTGCACACGCATTAGAAGCACTTACAGAGACACATATGCACACACATGCACATTGCCCTAAACCAAACTTGAGAAATTATATGTTGCTTCTTTATTGAAAAACATCATGTTCAACGCATGTATGATCTATATGTACTCAGTGTGTGTGTATGTAACACATTGAATTTACACATGTAATATATATGTATGTCTGTGTGTATACACGTGTGTATGTATATATGTGTACTAATATAATATATGCAATGTGTACGATTTTCATTTGTTAACACTCTATCTCTTCTCTCATACATACACAGTGTCACCATGCATAATCCCTTCTCTCATACATACACACCATGCATGATCATGATCCATAATATGTAGCCTGTCTCTTCTCTCATACATACACACCATGCATGATCCATAATATGTACTGATGTTACAATATTATGTAATATGTATAATGTATATCTGTGTATAACACTCACTCCTCTCATACATAAACACCATGCATGATCCATCCTAACCCTAAACCCTAAACCACATTGAATTTACACATGTAATATGTATGTATGTCTGTGTGTATACACGTGTGTATGTATATGTGTATAATATATCCAATGTGTATGAATTTAATTTGTTAACACTCTCACTCTTCTCTCATACATACACACCATGCATGATCCATGTAAATATGTACTGTCTCTCTTCTCAAACATACACACCATGCATGATCCATAATATGTATTGTCACTCTTCTCTCATACATACACACCATACATGATCCTGTACTCTGTCTCTCTAATATTAATATATACTAATATGTATGTATGTCTATGTGTATAATACTATGTGTGTATATATGTATCGCTGCACGTGAAACTTTAACACTCTCATGGACACACACGTGTTAAACCCTTGCATGATATTTATTCTTGGGGTGTATGTGATACACCCACCACACACACGCTGATAATAAATGAAAGAATATTCGTTTAGGGCGAATCTATAGTTTATTCTTTTTAGGGTTTAAGTATATTCTTAAAAGGAATATTCGATTAGGGTTAATATATATTCTATTCCTTTTAGGGTTTAAGTATATTCCTAGGGTTTGTAAGGCGGCGGCGGCGCAGCGAAATCTCCTTCTCTCTCACACAGGTGAGATCTCTCTCTCTCTCACACGCACACTCCTCTGAGTTTATTTATATTATTTATTTTTATTCACATATATATTTATATGTGTGTGTATCTTAATAATATAATTTAGATCTCTATCTCTCGCACACACACGCACACTCGTATACATATTACAACAAGATATATATATATATATATATTATATATATATATCTCCTCTCTCTCCTTCTCCTATAGATCTTATCTCTTGCACACACACGCACACTCGTATACATATACACACACAGATATATATATTATAAATATATATATATATCCTTCTCTCTCTCTCTTCTCTATAGATCTCTATCTCTTGCACACACACGCACACTCGTATACATATACATACACAATATATATATATATTTATATATATATATATATATATATATATATATCTGTATATATATATATATATCTCCTTCTCTCTCTCTTCTCTATAGATCTCTATCTCTCGCACACACACGCACACTCGTATACATATACACACACGAATATATATATATATATATATATAATATATATATATATATTTGTATATATATATATATATCTCCTTCTCTCTCTCTCTTCTCTATAGATCTCTATCTCTCGCACACACGCACACTCGTATACATATACACACACAATATATATATACATATACACACACACACAGATATATATATATATATATATTCTATTTATTTATCTATATATATGTGTGTGTGTGTGTATCTGTATAATTTTATTGATTTGTTAATTGTATCTCTCGCACACACACGCACACTCCTGTATATATGTTTGTGTGTGTTGTTTATCTGTATGATTTTATTTGTTTCACACACGCATACACACGATATACATATACACACACATATATATATATATATATACCTATGTATACATACATATATTATGTTGTACCAGTATCTGTATAATCTGTATATATCTGTGTGTGTGTGTGTAGCGGCGGGATTAATCCCGCCGTTATAATAATTAGCCACTCGGCGGCGGGATTAATCCCGCCACTCATTCGTTACCTCATGAGCGGCAGGATTAATCCCGCCCGTACGCATGCCCTGCGCAAAATCGGGCGGGATTTACCCACCGCCATTGGCCTACCTGAAGGGCCTAGGCGGCGGGATTAATCCCGCCGGATTTTGCACAGGGCATTGGCGTCCGGCGGGATTAATCCCGCCACGTACGCATGCCCTATGATGAATCAGGCGGGATTTATCCCGCCGCCATTGGCCTGCCTGAAGGGCCTAGGCAGCGGGATTAATCCCGCCCGATTCCGCGTAGGGCAGCGGGATTAATCTCGCCGCCTCGCCTTCACTCGAGCCCTAGGCGGCGGGATTAATCCCGCCCGATTCCGCGCAGGGCATGCGTACGCGGCGGGATTAATTCCGCTGCCTATGGCCCAAGTGAAGGCTCGGGCGGCGAGATTAATCCGCTGCCTGCACGGAATCGGGCGGGATTAATCCCGCCCGATTCGAGCAGGGAATTGGCGTCCGGGGATTAATCCCGCCGCATAGGGCCGAATGAATGCCTGGGCAGCGGATTAATCCCGCCGAGCCTTCAATGCCTGTTGATCCTTTTTTTCTTTATTGGTGAGTTGGACCAATCCCAAACGTTTCTGTCTGAGACGTAGAAGGTTTACAACATACCAATGGAGAAAACGGGAAGGGTGGCGAAATTCATTTAACCATCCTTACATGGTGGCGAGCTTAATCCCGCCTTCTTTCTAGAGTCACTGAAGGGGTGTGCCAAATAAATCCTACCCAGTTCTCTCTGAGACCGAGAAGGGTGGCAAGATTAATTTCGCACTCCCGTTCAAGGCCTCCAGAAAAGTGGCGAGATTAATCCCCGCACCTTCCATGTGAATATATATGTATGTTAGTATATAGTTGCATATCTCATTTTATTTACTTTTATCATCTTATCATAATATTTCGAAAAAAGCTAGGAAACTATGTAAAACTGTCCAGAGCTCACATTTGTGGTGGTTCTAAAACGAAATGTTATCTTTCCTTTACTAGCACAAAGGTGAGCTTTGGACAGTTAATTCCGTCTACTTCTCTCTGTGTATTATTTTTGTATATTCGGGTTTATACAAGTGTGTGTGCGTTTTTATATGATTTGTATTCATAGTGTATTATTTTGCAGAAGGACGATTTAATTAAACAAGGAGATCGAGTCATTAGTATGGAGTCGTCGTCAAATTCTGGGTAAGAATTAAAATAAAATCTGTTATACTCGGATATGTGCTTGAACTAATCATTTTTGTATTCAGATGTGGAATTGAGGTGACATTAAAGACGAGAGCAGGAGAAGAGATGGGCAGGGGATTCTGGAATCAACTTGGCCATATTTCAAACTAAACGGGAAGCGCATTGGAACAACCATGGTTGCTGTCAAACTAACCTCTGTCACATCGCATGGACAAGCAAACAATGGAAAGTGGGTGTGCTAGTCAAGCATCCGAAAGCATGCTGTGAACCCAGATTGAACGATGCTCGACACATATGCCTTGTTCCATCCAATGTCACGTTCTCGGATCCAGAGGTCGCCAGTTACAACATTAATTTCGGGTGGTTTTGTCGACTTGTGGATAATGACGTTCACGTGTTCACTAATGATGTTGACCTTGGAGTTCTTCTTCAACTCAACGAAAGCCCATCTATGGAGGGGATCCATCTGGATGTCTACTTCGAAGATCTTCAGACTCATCGAGTAGGTGTATTGTCAGGAGATATTGCTTCACAATACAGAAAATCAGCAAGTGGAGCAATCGTCCCTCTTCACATTGAAGAAGAACACAGCGACATCATAAGGAGATTGAGAGGGTGGCTTGGTCTCAGGTTCTTTACAGATCACGTTCAATTTGCTTCAAATTTCGGGAGCTGGAAGAGTGTGCCGGAACATTAGAACAGCATCAATCGGGGATCACACATGTTGATTCGGATCGTAGAAGAAAATCATTAGTCGTTTTGTCAGCTGCACCTGTGGCGTCCCATGCTGCAATAAGCCACAAGGAAATGATGTTGGATGATAGGATTTACCAGTGTAGGGTTAAGTATTGCAGCGTCAACCCAAACTTCAATTACAGGCCACTCAATCAGGAACGTGTAGCTGAGCTCATGGAGAAGATGAAGGACGACAATTCTTACACCGTTCCACATAATGCTGTTTTGTGCGCATACTACGAAAGAACAAAGGCGCTGACAAAGTGTGGATCACAACACCGGAACAAATGAGGAAGGTTCAGACGGAGAATAGAAATCAGTCAAGTACTACATCATTAGTGGCCAGCACACAATAACGGCAGCCCAACGACTTCTCGACGAACACAACAAAGGAACGATGGCAACAAAACTTTCCGAGCATACCCGTGAGAAGCTGACGAAAATCGGCGTTTTTAGCGAAGCCGAATCTCACAATCGAGCAGTACCATAAGTTATCGGCGGAATGGGACGCTGCAGACACCAACCACTACAACAGCAAAATATGGGAGAAGTTCAAACACACGCGAGCCGTGTGGGAATCTCTTCAGCGACCACAAAGAGCTACCGCAGGGAATACACAATCTGCGGAATACCGGGTAAGCAAATTGTTTGGGCGGGATTTATCTCGCCGGTATATTAATCTGTCTTTTTCCTCAGAGAGTTGAAGAAATTGTAGCAGTTGATTTTGCCCAGGTGGGCGGGAAGGAAACATCCTTTTGATGATGTTGATTTCTTGTCCCGAGGATAGGATCTTTGCCAAATGGTTGGGGATTATGGAATCCTTTGCAAAAGGAACACTGAAGAAGAAGCAGACAAGTGAAGTGGAGCCCTCAGAGAAGTCTGCAAAGAAACCCAGTAAGACGCCGAAGTCTAAGTCTGTTCAATCTATAAAGGATGTAGACAACGATTTCAAGCTCACATGGTTGAAGCCTTTAAATGGAACAACGATGGAGGAGATGGAAGTCTTGGCTGATTTGGTGATTGATGGCAAATTACAGATTAACAACAGCAGCCCCACCTCTCCTTTTCATCTCAAGGCAATGGAGTTGAAGACGGTCAGGCACTTCAAGGAGTGGTTGGGAATACACTGCCACAAACTGGGTTGGATTTCGGCTTCAACATACGAAGAGGTCAAAAATATTTGCATGTGACAAACGATGATATGCTTGTCGAATGGGTGAATCAATCGGAAGATCTGGGCAAGAATCTATTGCACGCCAACGCCAAAAGGAGAACATTGCGATGACGCCTTCTCTTATGGCAGTCCTTCAGCAGCGGAGAACCGAGTTGAACCTTATAAAGGAGGATGCTACGAATCACGACAAGCCCTACAGATGTTTGTTGTTGGATTCGGAGACTTTATGGGCATCACTGCTTGTAGGAAACCGTTTCAATTGTTCGTGATGGATCGGCGGGTGTCAAAAAATCCTTCGACAGACAGGACTAGAGGATTTGGTGGAGAAACTTAGCCGTGCAAGCATGTACAAAGAAGGTATTTATTATTGAATTCATACTTGCACTCTTGACTGATATCTACGTTTTCAGGTATTTATTTCTTGATTCTTGCTCATGTCACCGATACCTTTGCCTTCTCCTTTGCCAAGAGGAATAAACATCGTTGGACAGGATTTTATATGAATGATGCTGATCCGAAGTGCATTGATTCGGTTGTTCACTTGGTTGTTAGGAATGCGCCAAACAGTTTCAAACTTCCAAATGACTGGCCAGGCATCTGTTTGCACTCCAACGGCCCTGAACCTCCATCCGATACACCGATAGGTAGAGTGACGTATTCGGCAATGTACGTTATCCAAACATCACAAGTCAAGCGGCACGGAGCATCGTCAACTTGATCAGGGGTCCTCACAGTGATGCGTGGGTTTTTGACTACTGCACTAGGGGGTCCGTCTTGAAGGAGTGTTACCTTCGGCATACATGTGTATTTGCCGTTGAAAAGGATAAGACCATGGTTGAGGACCTGAACAAGTGGATAGATAGGTTCTCAACTGAGTACCCCAACGAATCCATAAAGGATTTTGAGAAAGTTCCCTCCAGATAAGTGCGATAG
Source organism: Selaginella tamariscina (assembly GCA_003024785.1). Taxonomy (NCBI): domain Eukaryota; kingdom Viridiplantae; phylum Streptophyta; class Lycopodiopsida; order Selaginellales; family Selaginellaceae; genus Selaginella; species Selaginella tamariscina. The sequence continues at coordinate 45,883 of PUQB01000845.1, forward strand.
CTCTGAAGAATCTGGTTCAATGTCGGAGTCTGAGGACGAACTTCAATCAGATATTAGACCGGAAGTTATCTCGAGGAGTACAGAACATTCGCACACTCCATTACCCATGGAAACATCAATAGAAGATGCAGAAGATCTTGAACCATCTCACAAGCGGCTTAGACCTTCTTCGCCTCACTCAGAAGGTAATAGCGAAGAAGAATTGTTAATGAATTGTTAGAGTGACGAATAGTTGTAAATGAGTGTAACATAAGGCATTTTTGTATATTTCGTTTATATTTGTACAGAAAATAAATTCTCAAGGATTAATGAAGCTTTTAGTTCAAACATGGGTCACACATTAACAAGGTAAATAATATACCTTGATAATTTTAAGGTCAGCTAATTATCATTTTGCAGATGTAATGAAACAATTGAGAACATGGATTTTCAGCATTGGCATGAGGTAAGAGAGGGGTTTGGCGACAATTTCTTGTGCCACATGTCAGAATGACAGAGTTCATGCAGGAAATGGATAATAATGCAGCTCAAAACATCGTTACCATGGGGGCCACTTCAGTTTTTTCATCATCATTTTTATTGGCTTCAGTTCCGAAATCAATTTCTTCAGCGCATGCAATATCTGAATCTTGTAAGGATGATGTACAATTAAATGATGAAGGGATAGGCAACGAGATAGTGGCAACGGATAAATGTGAAAGGGAGCAAACAAGTGATTTGCAAAGTATTCAAGAGGCAACGCTATCTCATGTTACTCATGGCCATATTGTGTTGTTGGATGTCAATGGTGTTCTGCTTCATCGACAAAGGCCCGAGGATAGAAAAAGAAATCAAACAAGGAGATTTCATTCCTTGTCATGGTAAATTTCGATATGATATTATTTTTCGTCCAGGGTTGGATCGTCTCTTTCAAAAGCTTAAGGAGATGGGTGCGCTTGTGGGGATTTGGTCATGCATGCAGATTCATAACTTAACACCGCTGTTGAATTTGCTTAAGAAACATTGTAGTGTTGCAGAAGAGGTGATTCGTAAAGATTGGATTTTTGACCAGCGAATGTTATAAACCTCTCGAATTTCACAATATAAGAAAGGAAAGCAAGCCATACTTCTTCAAGAATGAAAGAATAATTGGGACTCATGGGGAGATCAGTCGCTTAAGGATAATGAAGAATGCACATATCTTAGTAGTAGACGACTCTCCTCAGAAGGCTATGCTCAACCAAAACATTGCTTGTATTCATCCCATCATTTCTGATACTGATATCATGGATGAGCTAGTGAACTACTTGGATACGTGCCTCAGAAAGAAGCTCGAAAATTTTTTGAGCAGTATCCACCGTATCATACATTTCCTGAAGCTTTTCTTTCTCGTGATTTGAATTTTATAAAATGAAGGATAGCAACCGGGCGCTTTATAATATTATTCTTAAGGAACGTCATTTTTAGATGAGCCTTTATGCAGACCTTCTTATTACATCTTATGTATTAACAAGGATGGCAACTCCCAATTGCATTCGTGAGAGTGTTAGTGGTGGCAACAACATCAAGATATTGACCAAAATGATTTGATTAATCCGGAGAGTGATGATTTAGACAAAATGAGAGATTTCTTGTATGATAGGAAGAAAGTATTTATAAAAAATTAACATGTTGATAAGAAAATGATTTCATTTGTAATTATGTTTGATAGTATTTCTTCATTATTGTAAACTATTTTTAGAATAATATGAATATTCTAAGATATTTTAGGAATATTCCTTACTAAGTAAGGTTATTGAAGGATTAATTAATTAATTAATTAATATTTAAGGCTTAATTACATATTAATTAAATGATTAATTAATAATTAAAACTTAAGTATTAATTAGTAATTTATTTTATATTCCCATTTTCACGTATCATGCCCACTTTAGTTACAACGTGCATCTATGACTAAAAATAAGGTTGAAGGTGCCGAAGCTAAGATGCTCAAAGGTTCAAAAGAAAGATCAAAAGAGGTATTGTTGCCAAACACAATTTGTTTTATTTCTATTCAAGACCCTTTGTTATATATGACAAAAAATTACGGAAAGGGAATGATTGACACGAGAGCAACATACAACTTCATATGAGTCTTTAGCTCGTTAACAATATATATGATATATGAAAAATTAATAATAATTTTGACAATGGTTCTCAAATTACTAATGTGCCATCTCACGAACCTCATTTTCCATTGATGAAATACCACCTTATACCAGAACATCGACAAATTTCATTCCTTGTCATGGTAAATTTCGATATAATATCATTTTTCGCCTGGGGTTAGACCGTCTATTTCAAGAGCTATGGGAAGGCAAGGTGTTTAGTAAGGATAATATTGCTTGGAAATTAGTGTTTACTGTAGAACCAAGGAATTACTAACAATATAACAAGGGCAATTCTTGTTAAATCAAGGGTTGAAAATTAAATTAAACTTAATTATCTGAATATGATAGGGTTCGACTTTGTGTTGGGCATGGATTCGAGATGAGGAGGTCAATTGACAATTGAATTATACTCAAAACAAAAGAAGGGTGATATGAAATGACGCTCAAAATGACGATGCTAACTAATAAATATAAAATTTAATGTTCTTTACCTTAACACAATTGTATAAGGTGGTTAAACATTGGGAACATGTATTTTTTGTGATGGTTTTAGATACCAATGAAATTAAAATAAGAGATGGTTAAGAACTTGTTCCTAGTCCTATTTTGAAAGTCTTAAACATGTTTACTAGAAGACTTATCACTTGAGTTACTTTCACGTCAAATGTGCATCACAAATAAAGATTCTATGAGTTCTTCTTCTCTGGGGAGAGCCCTTATTTGGTTAAATTATCAAGAGTTGGTGAAATTGAAGAACAATTAATAGAATTGATTAGCCAAGACATATTCGGCCTAGTCAATCACTATATAGTGCATTGGCCTTGTTTATAATGAAAAACATAGTATGATGCGGATGTGTGTGGATTAAAAGTGTTTATATACGATCCACAACTGTGCCCATGTGTTAGCACCATGTCAATAATATTAAAAGTTTCAAGATATTTCCAAGGTACTTTGGTGTTGCAATAAGCCTTGGAATAGTGGTCTTTGATGTTGCAATTAACATAGAAAACAATTATTGAAAGATTTATCCCGCTTAAGGTCTAGTGCTAGTTTTGGATGACACCTAAAGCCTAAACTTTGAGTAGGATAAATCCCACTAAGAAATTCTAGATGAATCTAATCTTGGTAGGATTTATATCTAGCTAAGAGTTCCTCTTCACTTGAAATTCATGGTGCGATTATGCTACCCAAACTTTAGGGTTCAACATTTGAGGATGTTTAGACTTTGGGCAATATTTATCTCATTGAGAAGTCTAGATGAATCATATTTATCCACATGACAATACCATTCACCTAGAATTCATGGTAGGATTATCCCACCAAACTTTAGGGTTCAACACTTGAGGATGCTTAAACTTTGGCTCGATTTATCCCATTGAAAAATTACATGTAAGTACAAATGGTAATAGGATTTATTCTATCCACACTTCCCCTTCACTTAAATTTTTTATTGGATAAACCCCCCTAAACTTTAATTTTGATAGGACCCCTAAATCCTAAAGTTGAGAGGGATTTAGAAAGAGAGATTAGTCTAACAACCCTAAACCCTAAATTTGTAGATTTAGAGAGATTTTGCAGATGTTAGTTTTTATAAACGCCCTCAAACAAAAATCGGTATAAAACGGTAAAAATAAAAATATTTAATAATCATTAATTATTAAAATTACTTAATTAAACACGATTAATGAAATCCAAAAGATTTTAAAAACCACATAATATATTAACAGGTTTTCAAAAATAAAATCCTTGAATGACTTTGAATATTCTTTTTATTCAATTTATATCTCTTAATGATTATATTATAATAACTTTCAACAAAAATCCCTTCGGGCATAAATGCCCATATTTTATGGATGTATATGTATTCCACAATGTGACAATGTACAAATGATATTCAACATTGTAGCTTTTAATAAATATTTTACAAAGAATTTATGCGAGTGATTTTTGTTGAAAGTTATTATAAATATAATCATTAAAATCACTATGCCCTAATTTTATGAATAAACTAACTCTACATAAAGAATTAACTAATTTTTATCTTTATGTGACAGGTTCAACATAATAGGTTAATTAAACATTATCTTTTGAGGAGTATCATTCATCATATAGCTTAAAGATTATATTTTATAAACATTTTATAAATGTTTAATTTTCCACAATGTATAATTCAAGAGTTAGACATTACAAGATGCTTGTGAGAAATCATATAAAGGCAGATTGGTAGAGTTAGAACTTAGGTGCATGCAAGGGATGAGAACACCCAATCTGGTGTGGTGTCCACAATTAACAGATATGTGGCTAACACTAAACAAGAGTAATATGTCTAGTGTTTTCTAGCTTTTCGTGTATATTATTTTTATTTGAAGTATTAATGAACATGCCTATTTATTTGCGTATAAAGTAATGACATTATTATGGTTTTGAGGCACATGCTTAAAAAATAAATTCCAATGTACAATATGCAATGACAAAACTAACTAATTTCATTAATGCCCATTGTTGGCCTCAATGGGATAAATCCCATCGAGGTCCAAGGATGGTGATAATGTGTGATAAATCTTACACAAATTGGTAAAAAAGCAATCGGTGGATATATCCGCCAAAGTCGAGGAATACTTTCATATTTAATAGGTGGACTCAATCCTAATTGATCAAGCTCTTTTTATGTTTAATATAAATGATACTTTAATGAACATAGTTGTTTATTTGGGAATGGAACAAATAATCATTATTTTTGTTTTTGAAATGGAAATGGAGTATATGTTTTGTCATAGCACTATCCCGCCCTTTAGCCATAAAGATAACATGTTTAGTGTTTTTAGTTGTTGGTATATATAATTCTCATTAACGAGCATGCTCTATTTATTTTGGCATAGGCAAGTAACACTGGTTTAGGGTTTTGAGATATATGCATGAAGTAAATTTTGATGTACAATATGTAGTAGCAAACTTGATTGGACATCTAGTTGATAGCACAGAGCTGTCCATTTCATTTTGCAAAAGGGGTTCTTGAAGGTGGCAATCTCAACTAAGTAATGGTAAGAACAAAAGTCATGAGGAGGCATTGGCAAAACAAGCCATGGGTGCCACCATGGGGATTCAAATCATTCCTAATTCAAACTTCATAATACATGGAGACAACTCTCCAACGACAATGTCTCGCCAATTACATTTTCGACTAGAAAAGAAAATTAAAGGTTAGAGAATCGGAAGTATGGATGCCCTCAAAAGATAGTCAGCTATGGAAAATTTGGTACCACGGTGAATTCCACATTGGGATCAAGTTTAGTGACAGTCAGCCGTGTGATGGGTGAATTTGGAAGGAGCATATGAAGGCAAGATTCATGAGATAAAACTTAAGCATATGTAGGGGACGGGCACTCATATGATGGAGCACTAACCCATGATCAACATTATATTCTCAAATCAAAATTTGATTTTGATCATACGTTTAAAGTCCCTCAAACAAAAAATGGGCATAGAATGGTAAAATAAAAATTAATAATTCAATAATTATGAAATAATATAATTTAACATTATTAATGAAATTGAAGTATATTACAAAAGTAAATAGATTAGAAATAAATTATAATGTTCTTATGTAAAGGTTAATTTATTAGTAATAAATACTAATTAAGTAGTTAAATTACTAATTATTAAGAATTTGGGACTATAGAGAGTCCCATTTTATGTTTGAGGGTGCTTCCATCTAAGTGTGACGTCCATGGTGAACAACTATGTGTCTGACACAAAAGAGAAGGCTTACATGGTGGACAACTATGTATCTGACATGGAAGAGGAGGCATACAAGGCAAACAACTATGTGTCTGACACAAAAGAAAGACAATTATGTGTCCAAGAGGAGGTGTACACAGTAGACAACTATGTGTTCAACATGAAAGAGGAGTAACATGTCTTGTGTTCTAGCTTTTTATTTATATAAGTTTCATTTAAAGTATTAATGAACATAGTTTGTTTGTTTGGGCATAGGGCAAATATTTTTTTTTCTAGTTTTAAAATGGAAGTGGAATAATATGTTTATGGTGTATAATTTTCATTATCATTATTAACGAACATGGTTGTTTATTTGGGCACAAGCAAGTAATGATTTGAAACACATACCTAAAAGTAAATCTTGTGTACATTATGCAACATTAAACACAATTAACATATATAAATGTTGTAACTAAAATGGTAATGTCTATAGTCCCATTTTCTTAATAATTAGCAATTTTAATTATTTAATTAGCATTTTTTAATATAAGAAAATAATTTTTAGAATAATATATGTTTAAAGAAAGAATATTCTTTAAAATATATATTTAAAAATTAATAATTAATACATATTAAGTATTAATTAAAGATCTTTTTATATTCCCATTTTCATATATCATTCCCATTTTGTTACAACATTCATGTTGTAAAAGCTCACTGCCCTATATTGGTGGACATGCATGCATTTTAAAATTAAAGTCACAGAAAGCCTTGTTGGCATATCCAAGTTCATTGGCCGAACAGTGAAAAGGTTTCTAGATAGTTCTCGAATTCCTTATTGTATCTTCATTGGATAACGAAGGCTTCGAATTCCTAGGTAGGATTTTCATATTTTCGAGGGAATACAATTATAAGGTAGAGAATAAAGTATTGCACATGGAAAACATATATTGATTCATACTTTTGCACTATATTTTTTTCTCTCATAAACTTTGTGATGTATAAACAAACAAAGCGAAACAGGCAAGATGAGGGTTGACTTCCCATTTTATGAATGAGATTCTCAATGAGTTAATCGAGAGTCTTGAGGTGGAAATAAATGAGAAGGAGGTAGTGACAACGTGTCTTAGGGATGTCATTTAAGACTAAAGGCAAAAGATTAAGGAGAAGCTCGAGGTGATCAACCAGCAACATGAGCATATTTCAAAGCTGCGTGAGGAGTTGGATTAGCAAGATAATCAAATAAGATAGTTGGTGGAGAGAGTTGATGGGTTATAAAAGGACCTTGAAAGACATATCCAATACAAACTAGAACTGGAAGAAATGGTTGATGTTAGATCCAAAGGGCACCAAGTGGCCATTCGGCGTTAACACCCTATGTGAACAATGCTAAATATCTTCTAAGATGATCCTAAGAGCCTGACTTATATGCTTAAATAGGCGAAGATTTAGGGTCCTGCCTTATCTCTCAAACCTTAAAGGATAATTTAAGTAGACTTTAGGATCTTGCCCAGTGACTTAGACAAGCTTATGCCCTAACACATGCCTTCCACATACCCATGTGACATAGCCAAGCATCATGACTTACCCCTTGAGGAATCACCCTCATTAGGGAGCACAACCCCTTTAGAGCAACAAGGGGTACTCTAAACCATAACTAATTCCTAAGGGTTTGAGTGGCCAAGTTATACCTTAGACCTAAAGCTAAGTACTTAGTAAGGACATGAGTGTGCACCATAGGCGAACATAGTGTTTTGCTAAGCTAAGACTAAGTTTTGACTAACCCTAAATACATGCTTATTAAAGGGCTCTTAACTAACAAGTTTAGGTTGTTCAACCCTACATCTTAAGGAGAACACCCTTAGCCAGTGTGCCAATAACACCCCTAGTTATGAGACAACCTCCCTTGAGCTTATGCCTAAGGATTAACACCTTGATGTAAGCACAAAGCATGCTAGAGTATCCAAATCCTCGGTGTTATAGCCATCCAAAGGATATGCCTTAAGCATTATACCATGTGCCATCTAGCCTAGTGTCACATCGTTATGTGACACTGTTTCCTAAAGTGCGGGCTATCTCGCTATAGCCTCACAAATTCAAGAGTTACACTTGGTTTGTGGCTCATAGATGCCAATTTTGAAACACCTTTATGAACCTTCATGAATTTGGTAAAGAGAACTTATCAATTAAGATCCCATGCTCATAGTTGGACAAAGACATGTCCTACTTAATTGTTAATGTTGTTATTAGCTTGATGTGGAGGAGGAGGTTTGAGACATACTTTAACCTTTGACCATTAGAATATGTATTTTGACAAGACTTCCCAAGTATTATTTGGAAATTGATGTGGCACAACAAAGGATTGTGCCTTCATGACACAAGTTAAAACTTGCACCAGTAAAAGAATAACAAGCTCACTTATGAATCATAAACTCTTACTACATATCTTACTTAATATATATGATAGAGGCCTCCCCTTGTTTTCTTATTTTATAAAGTGGGTTAGCACGGAATATCATTCCCAATAAGATTATATTTACAGAGTTTAACCTAATGACCCATTAACCCCTAAACCCTAACCCAAGGGGTTTAAGACGTGGGGTTAAGTCAACCTTAGGGGTTTTTATTCATATCCGACATGCCAAACTCATTGAAATTAACTAGTAACCCAATTGGGGTGTAAAAAATGAAGATAAGAGTTTTCTAAAAGGTAAGTGTTACCTTCACCTAAAGTTTTCCGATGTATTATATAATGACAGTTGGTCGGACTACCCCTAAACACCTAAGTGTACTAAGTGAAGTTATTTCTCATTACATCTAGGGCTTGTCAACTAGTTTGGTGGGTAACCACAATCAATGTCCGAAGTAAAATGAAGTCAAATAAACCTTATACTGTAGAGCAATTAAAGAGGGTTGTGCAATTTTTAAGTGACGAGGTGGAACGGTTAAGGTAACACAGTTTGGTTGTTGTTTTTGTTGTAGAATGGTATGCATTCTGGTTGTTTGTTTTTTATTTTTCACATATAATGAATACATATGATAACCTTTAGATATTTTCCCCTTTGATTATTTGACATTGTAATTATTTGTTAATTGGCATATGTTTCCCCATTAATTCTAAGAATATGTCATTGCAAACACACGGCCTGGGTAACCAACATAGCAAGCTTAGTTGGGTGAGTGGGAAAGATATAAATGGTTGTATGAGATTAATCCTTTTAAGAATCCTTCAAAGATAAGAACATTACCTCTTGTTGAGTGGTTACTAAATGTGGCATGATTTTATCCCATAGAGGACAAGAAGGGGTCGGCAAGATTAATCTTGCTGACTCCCATTGTTGGCAAGAAGGCTTGGTGGGATTAATTCCACTAAATAATGCTCATTGTTGGCTAGTAGGGCTTGGTGAGATTAATCCTACTAATGCCCATTGTTTGGAAGCAGGCCTTGGTAGGATTAATCTCGCCCAATTCTAAGGACAGCGATAAGGCACATCCACATGCACACACAAATGAACGAATACGCTTCTCCACGACAAAATACATATAGGTTGTATAAACACATATATTATTATAGATATAATACATATATGATCATGACATACATATATGTATGAATTTTACAGTCATACAAATAGAAAAAAATACATATACATATATATTTTGTATACACATACACACTCAAAAATTATCAAATAAGATACTATCTATCATATATATAGATGAATACCACTAATATTTATCATAAATATTTATGTTCATACACACTATAATGTATACATCTTGAATGATTTATACATATACATACACACACACATGTAATATACATTTTACACTCGAGTTGTGTAAAATGCTGGGTCTTTTTGATTAGGAGACCATACTTTCTTTAGGCATCCATATATCTTTTGCTCTTCTTCTCAAATCGCTTTTTTTATGGTTTGAACCATGCAACCTTAATCATACTATTTTTTGTGATTACTTCATGTGTGTTGATAATTTGATCCATTCAAATAAACTGATTATATAACACATTTGGAGTAATAAGGACCATCATTAGTTTTTGAAAGATCCTTGCAGTAATCAAAATATGCTTTAGGTTTTTGATTCCTTTGTCCAACAAAGTGTGGGGTTTGCACTTCCACATCACTACTGCCTTTATGTCATTTGTGCTCATTTATGTCATTTCAATCTCCTCTCGCCACCTTGTTTTAGGGTGTTGCAATTCTGTACTTGTGATAGTAGGCCCTTCTAACTCTCGAACAATAGGCTCCGAATAGTTGATCACATGCTTATATAGTTTTAAGTAACCAGTTACCTTATCAGAATTCTTTAACATCGATTTTTAAACCCATGCCACATATTTTTTGATGCCATCAATAATAACCTCTTATTCCTTGAGCTGGGCACTCAATGAAATAGGGTTTGGTTGTCCTTCTGGGAGAAGTGGCTTTCCATCCTCTCCACTTTGAAGAGCATTAAGCCCTCTTTCAGTAACCACTCCAGCTTTGATGGCCATAACTTGTACTACATAATAGTATACCATCTCTTGGAGAAAAAGAATTGTAGCGGCACAAGGTGACCAACTAAAGAATCGCTCCCTCTTTTATATACTCATTGAGAAACTTTTGAAGTCTGGCACCTCAGTCACAAGCAAAGCACAACTTTTTTTGGAGATGCAATTTTCAAAAAGATTCATCATATGCGGTAAGGTAAGTGCACTTGTCCTTGTTGTAGAGTTGGAGACCTTGTTGAAGAACGCATCAATATCTTTATGAGTGTAACCAACCATATTAAAGAAACTGAGCGTGATTGTCTTAAACACACCTTTGGCAACAAGCATTGACAAGTATGCTAGTACATATCTAGAAAATAAAAGTAAGTATGAGCTTGAGAAACCCTTAATTAAAATGATTTACCTATTTTTGTTCTTGCATGCATAATTATCCATCTGTAAAAGCAAATGACGAGGAGCTTATTTGATATTGAGGACACATGTACACTATTTGAGTTAGATCCCTCCACTGAACCAGAACTCTCAATAGGGCCATTAATTTTTTGTGTAGGCTGCTGACAATGCCTCTCATATCCCAAGTAGCCTCAAGTGCAGACATGTTCATGAGAGCATTATGTAAAGGTTAAATTGTTGTTTTTTCACTTTGAGATCACTCATAAGACTTGTTTGTGAGTGGGCTTCAAGGTTTTTGAAACACATGGCCAATGAACCAATAGTAAATTGGAGTCAGCTAGACCAATGTGGAAGTGAAAAGTGTCCATATGATTCACAACCATGTCCATGTGTTAACACACATGTCAATGAAATCGGAAGTTTCATGACATTTCCAAGGCACTTTAGTGTTGTAACGAGCCTTGGAATGTTGGTCTTTGAATGATCCATCTTGTCATGGATCAAGCATAGGTATTTTGATGGGCGTGACACAGAAAGCATGCGGTGTGCATAGTATTGAGACCGGCAAGTTTGTTGTGCAATCATGTGGGCTCCATCTTCTTTTGAATGACAGTGATCTCCACCAAGGTTTTTTGCACAAGCCTTGCAGCCTTTAATGATGTACAAGTGTCACACTTGGAAAAGCTAGAGTGTTTTGCAATCTCCACATCCTTAAAATGAATATTCCATATGTTGTTGAAAGTACTAGTGCAGATTGCTTGAGCCTGATCAAACTGAGCCACTTGTTCACATGTTCACACAGCTTCAATTGAGTGTAGATTGAAGGCAAACCTTGAGATTTTCCCTGACCCTTGCATTTGTGGTTCGGCATTTGTGAGGCATCTTATTTGCATTTGCTTCCACAAAAGCCTTGAGTATCTCTATGGCTGCCATAATGTGAGAGTGGGTTTTGACCAGGCGAGTGTTTCCATGTATTAAGGTTCACACTCCATCTAGCCACTCATTCCTCCAACGGTAGAACGTGGTTTTTGAGATCCCGTATATACTGTACCAAGCTTTGAAGCAAATGGCCACCTTATTAAATACCATGGATGTACTCTGATAACCTGTGTCCAAGGCCATTCCATCAATACACCTAGTTAGTGCAGCATATATAAACTCATGCCTTTGCTTTTGGGTAAGCATATGAAAGACATGTTACATTGGGTAATTTCATTTCGGTCTGCCATCTGACAACACTTCTTCTTGCAACAGTCAATCATAGAATGCTAGTAACACTTGCTGAAGATGTAGAATTCATCTTGACCCTCTTGCCAAAACTTGCAGGGGAAGATCTATAACTCATGAATCGCCTTTTTCTTACTATAGGACCAATGCAAAGAACCTCTTCAAATATGAGTTTGTCCTTTCATGTTATTATTATTAAAATCCAACCCAGAATATGTTGAACCATCTCGTCGTCTTAATTCAGATGTTTGCCACTTCATAAGAGATTCAGGATGCAATGTGCCATTAGATGAAACATCCACGAAGTAGGCCCCTAATTTCTCTTCTAATACGGCTTCCATTGGATTTATAACTGTGATGATGCCTCTCCCAACCTCGATCTCATGAAGAGAGATAATCACCTCATCCATCAACAGGCAAGCCATCATCTGGTGAACTCATACTACTATTTGTTTGTGACTCTGCATATTTTGTGTTAGCCTTGACTTCATTCATATTCCATAATACAGAAGAACCCTCTTCAAATTTCATTCTCGGAACCTTAACATGCTTGCAAATGGTGTTCACCCATACGTACACACAAGATCCTTGGGCAATATTGTGACATGATGCATTATCATCTCAAACTTCCACAGTTCCAGTGCCAACTATCTCATTGTCCAAAGAAGACATATTTATTTACAGTATTAAACATATTGTCTTGCACATAAATGATTGTGTTATTTATGATAGCAATATTTTAAAAAAATCTAAATTAAGGTTGCTTAATATATATGCGTGTGTAATAATATAATTATGTATAAGGATAATATCTCATACTTGATTAATACAACTGGTGGTGGGATTAATCTCGCCACCCCTTCCTTGCCTAATAGAATGGTGAGCGGGATTAATCCCGCCCACGACTCCTTCTGACGAGAAAGAGTCGATGGGATTAATCCCGCCCACGACTCCTTCCGACGAGGAAGAGTCGGCGGGATTAATTCTGCCGCCAACTCCCTCCGACGAGAAAAAGCTAGCGAGATTAATCCCACCGCCACTCTTTCCGACAAGGAAGAGTTGGCGGAATTAATCCCGCCGCCGGCTCCCTTTGACAAGGAAGAGTTGGCGGGATTAAGTCCGTCGCCAACTCCCTCTGATGAGGAAGAGTCGGCAGGATTAATCCCGCTGTTGGCTCTCTCCGACAAGGAATTGTCGACGGGATTAATTCCGCCCACAACTCTCACCGACGGGGAATAGGTGGCGGGATTAATCCTGCCCACAACTCTCTCCAAAGCTATGATTTCAAATAGATCTTGAGGGGTGGCGGGATTAATCCAGCCAATGCTTCTCTGCCTCCTAAATTGGTTGGCAAAATAAATCCTGCCCACAAATCTTTAAAACAGGGAAGTGGTGATGAGATTAATCCCGCCACCCCTTCTCTACCTCTTAGAATGGTCGGCGGGATTAGTCCCGCCGACAACTCTTTCTAATAAATTTTGTTAACTCTTCATCATTTTAGAGAGTTGTCTGCGGGATTAATCCCGCCGCTCTTTCTAAAAGGCGGAGAAGCATTGCCCGAATTAATCCTGCCACTGAAGGCGCCATACTTTCCTATAACCAATAGCACCCAATTTAATGTCGCTCTTGAGATGATCACTATTAAGAAAAAAGAAGATTTAAAGAGTAAAAATTACAGAAATGAAGAAACCCTTGCCGAAGAAAGAATTAGATCTGAATTTGAATGAGAAATTAAATGTATTTCAAATTTACATGTCAGACCGACAATACTTATGTCAAAATTTCAAAATTTTTGAAAATAAAATAATAAAATTTAAGATGAGTTGACATAAATAACCGACACTCTGACACATATACTCTCTAATTCCAATGATTTTTATAAATTATATTTAATGTGATTAAAGTGATTCAAGCTGTTTAATATTACAAAATTTTAATAATTATTCTACATTCTTAATATATAGATCCAATATATAGTATATATTATTAAGTATATATTATAATATATATACTTATACAATAAGTAAATTGATATATTATTATGTATCATTTAAAATATATTCATAGTGTGTTTATTAATATTATTTTTTAATTACTCGATAATTAATTTACATTTCTTTATATTAATGGATATTCTTTATTATTTTCTTATTATTCCAAGAATATTCCAATATTAAACCTGATTATCATAATTAAATTAGTATATATTCTTAATTATTTTAGTAATTATTCTACATTTGTATATATTAATGGGATTTTCTCAATTAATTTCTTATTATTTCAAGAATATTCCAATGTTAAACCTTATTATCAATATTAAATTAATATATATTATTAAAACTACATATGACTATATATTAGATAAAATGATATATTATTATGTATAATTTAAAATATGTTCATAGTGTGTATATTAATATCATTTTCACTTTAATTCAATGTTTCTTTTGCACATATATATAACACAATTAAAATTTATATACGCGTGCACACGCATTAAAAGCTCTTATAGAGACACATATGGACACACATGCACAGCGATGAGTGGATCACGATATAAATAAAGCATCTAGCTTTGTATTTACGATTTAGAGTTTAAATCCCAAATCAAACATTTATAGTTATGCACACTGATTTACATATGTTTAGTTTTTAGACTTACATATGTTTAGTTTTTAGAGTAAATTTATATTAAATAATTAAAAAATGTGCATGGAATTAGTTTATATTAATATAAAGATTTTATACTAATATATATATTATGCGCTATGATTGCTTTTAAATGTGTTTTAATATCATTATGTCATTTTAAGTTAAAATTGGGTAAAATTCAAATATATAAATATACAATTTTAAATATAAGCAATTATAATTTGCGTTTTAAAAATGAAGTTTTTAAATCAATTGACAAATCAATAGAATGATTTTGCAAGTTGTAACTAAAATGGGCATGGCTATAGTCCCATTTCCTAATAATTAGCAATTTTAGCTATTTAATTAGCATTTTCTAATATTAAAGGAATATTCTTTAGAATATATGTTTGAAAAGAGAATATTCTTTAGAATATTCTATTTTGTATTCTACCCTTTAATAAATTATAGCATTCATTGAACAAAAATTAATAACATTATAAAAGTAGAATGTATTAAATTATATAATATATTGCCTAATATAACAATTAAGGAAGAGCATAAGAGGTACATTATATAAATATTGATGTTGTTATTAAAATATTAATATTTAAATATAACATTATTAATTAAAAATTTGTAGTAGTAATAATATATATATAAAATCCTATAATAATATAGTCAATCTTCCATATCATTTTTTAAATTTATATAGTTAAGTATACAATTTGGTACTATTATTAAAGAGTTTATAATAATTATGAATATTAAATATATGATATTTTATAATTTTGTAATTGCTTTAAGCTTCAGAAAACATACATTCCCTTGCAGTTTTGTTAATCGTGACTTTATCAACGCTTCTTGACATCCACCCATATCGAATGGATTTAACATTTATAAAACATGCTGGGTCTTTTTGATTGGGAGACCATGTTTTCTCTAGGCATCCATTATATCTTTCGCTCTCCTTCTCGTGTCGCCTTTTTTGTGGTTTGAACCATGCAACCTTAACAATACTATTTTTTGTGATTACTTCAGGTGTGTCGATAATTTGACCCATCCAAATAGGCTGATTATATGACGCATCTGGAGTAATGAGAACCATCATTAGTTTTTGAAGATCCTTGCAGCAATCAAAGTATGCTTTAGGTTTTTGGTTCCTTTGTCCAACAAAGTGTGGGGTTTGCACTTCCACATCACTACTGGCTTCTATGTCGTCTATGCTCAGTGATGTCATTTCAATCTCCTCTCGCCACCTTGTTTTAGGCCAGAAAGGGTGTTGCAATTCTGTACTTGTGACAGTAGGCCCTTCCAACTCTCGAACAACAGTCTCCCAATAGTCGACCACATGCTTATATAGTTCTGAGTAACCAGTTGCCTTATCAGAATTCTTTGGCATCGATTTTTGAACCCATGCCACATATTTTTTGATGCCATCAATAATAACCTCTTGTTCCTTGAGCTGGGCACTCAATGGAATAGGGTCTGGTTGTCCTTCTGGGAGAAGTGGCTTTCCATCCTCTCCACTTTTGAAGAGCATTAAGCCCTCTTTCGGTAACCACTCCTGCTCTGATGGCCGTAACTTGTACTGCATAATAGGTATACCATCTCGTATGGAGAAAAAGAATTGTAGCGGCACAAGGTGACCAACTAAAGAATCACTCCCTTCTTTTATATACTCCTTGAGAAATTTTTTGAAGTCTGGCACCTCAGTCACAAGCAAAGCACAACTTTTTTTGGAGATGCAATTTTCAAAAAGATTCATCATATGCGGTAAGGTAAGTGCACTTGTCCTTTTTGTAGAGTTGGAGACCTTGCTGAAGAACGCATCAATATCTTCATGAGTGTGACCAACCATAAGGAAACTGAGCGTGATTGTTTCAAACACACCTTTGGCAACAAGCATTGACAAGTATGCTAGCACATATCTAGAAAATAAAAGTAAGTATGAGCTTGAGAAACCCTTAAGTAAAATGATTTACCTATTTTTGTTCTCGCCTGCACAATTATCCATCTGTAAAAGCAAATGACGAGGAAGCTTATTTGATGTTGAGGACACATGTACACTATTTGAGCTAGATCCCTCCACTGAACCAGAACTCTCAACAGGGCCATCTGTTTTTTGTGCAGGCTGTTGACAATGCCTCTCATATTCCCAAGTAGCCTCAAGTGCAGACGTGTTCATGAGAGCATTATGTAAAGGTTGAAGGTGTTGTTTCTTCACTTTGAGATCACTGATAGGACTTGTCTGTGAGTGGGCTTCAAGGTTTCTGAAACACATGGCTAACGACCCAATAGTGAAATTGGAGTCGCTAGACCAATGTGGAAGTGAAAAGTGTCCATATGACTCACAACCGTGTCCATGTGTTAGCACACCTGTCAATGAAATCGGAAGTTTCATGACATTTCCAAGGCACTTTGGTGTTGCAAAGAGCTTTGGAATGCTGGTCTTTGAATGATCCATCTTGTCATGGATCAAGCACAGGTACTCTGATGGGCGTGACACAGAAAGCATGCGGTGTGCATAGTACTGAGACCGGCAAGTTTGTTGTGCAATCATGTGGGCCTCCATCTTCTTTGAATGGTAGTGATCTCCACCAAGGTTTTTGCACAAGCCTCTGCAGCCTTCAATGATGTACAAGTGTCACACTTAGAAAAGCTAGAGTGTTTTGCAATCTCCACATCCTTAAAATGAGTATTCCATATGTTGTTGAAGGTACCAGTGCAGATTGCTTGGAGCCCCATCAAACTGAGGCACTTGTTCACATGTTCACACAGCTTTCAATTGAGTGTAGATTGAAGGCAAAACCTTGAGATTTTCCCTGACCCCTGCATTTGTGGTTCGGCATTTGTGAGGCATCCTGTCTGCATTTGCTTCCACAAAAGCCTTGAGTATCTCTATGGCTGCCATGATGTGAGAGCGGGTTTTGACCAAGCGAGTGTTCCCATGAACTGAGGTTCGCGCTCCATCTAGCCACTCATCCCTCCGACGGTAGAACGTGGTCTTTGGGATCCCGTATATACTGTACCAAGCTTTGAAGCAGATGGCCACCTTATTAAATACCATGGATGTACTCTGATAACCTGTGTCCGAGGCCATTCCATCAATACACCCAGTTAGTGCAGCATATACAAACTCATGCCTTTGCTTTTGGGTGAGCATACGAAAGACATGTCTACATTGGGTAATTTCATTCCGGTCTGCCATCTGACAACACTTCTTCTTGCAACAGTCAATCGTGGAAATGCTCGTAACACTTTCGGAAGATGTAGGATCCATCTTTACCCTCTTGCTGAAACTTGCAGGGGAAGATCTACAACCCATGAATCGCCTTTTTCTTACAATAGGACCAATGCAAGGAACCTCTTCAAATATGAGTTGTTCTTCCGGGTTGTTATTATTGAAATCCAACCCAGAATATGTTGAACCATCTTGCCGTCTTAATTCAGATGTTCGCCACCTCACGAGGGATCCAGGATACAATGTGCCATTAGGTGAAACCTCTGTCACAACTACACCCACGAAGTCGGACCCTAGTTTCTCTTCTGACACTGCTTCCATTGGATTTATAGCTGTGATGATGCCTCTTCCGACTTCAATCTCACGAAGAAAGAGAATCACCTCATCCATCACAGCAGGCAAGCCATCATCTGGTAAACTCGTGCTACTATTTGTTTGTGACTCTGCATATTCTGTGTCAGCCTTGACTTCATCCAAATTCCACAATACAGGAGAACCCTCCTCAAATTCCATTCCCAGAACCTCAACATGCTTGTAAATGGTGTTCACCCATACGTACACACAAGATCCTTGGGCAATATTGTGACATGATGCATTATTATCTCGAACTTCCACAGTTCCAGTGCCAACTATCTCGTTGTTCCGAAGAAGACATACTTTATCTCCAGTATTAAACATATTGTCCTGCACATAAATAATTGTATTATTTATGATATCTGTTTATGCAATATTTCTAAGAAATCTGAATTACGGTTACTTAATAATATGCATATGCAATAATACATAATTATGTTTAGAGATAATATCTCATGTTTGATTAATACAACTGATGGGCGGGATTAATCCCGCCCACGAATCCCTCCGACGAGGAACGGTCGGCGGGATTAATCCCGCCGCCGACTCAACCCCTTCGGAGAGAGTCGGCGGGATTAATCCCGCCTTGGACTCCCTCCGACAAGGAAGAGCGGCGGGATTAATCCCGCCGCTCTTCCTTGTCGGAGGGAGTCCAAGGCGGGATTAATCCCGCCCACAATTCTTACGACGGGGAATGGGTGGCGGGATTAAACCCGCACATAACTCTCTCCAAAACTATGATTTCAAAGAGATCTCGGGATAAATCCTGTCCCCAAATCCTTAAAACAGGGATGTGGTGGCGAGATTAATCCCGCCACCCCTTCCCTGCCTCCTAAAATGGTTGGCGGGATTAATCCCGCCGACAACTCTTTCTAATAAATTCTGGTAACTCTTCATCAGTTGAGAAGGTTATCGGCGGGATTAATCCCGCCACTCTTTTTCAGTGGCGGAGAAGCATTGCCCGAGAGATGGTGGCGGGATTAATCCCGCCACCTCTTCGAAGAGGCGAAAAAGAAATGGCCGGATTAATCCCGCCGCCCCGGTTAACCTAGAATATTAAGTTAAAAGGATATTTAAACGGGATAAATCCCTAACGGAATATATTATAATCCTAATGCATTCCTAAACCCCTAAATTGTAATTTTAAGAGAGAATGTAAGAGAGTGAATCTTTATAAGTATTTTTAAATTTGTTTATAATACTTACTTGTAAACAGCACTGAAGGCGCCGTGCTTTCCTATAAAGAATAGCACCCAATTTAATCTCGCTCCTGAGATGATCACTATGAAGAAAAAAGAAGATCTAAAGAGTGAAAAATACAGAAATGAAGAAACCCTTGCCGGAGAAAGAACCAGATCTGAATTTGAGTGGGAAATTAAATGCATTTTCAAATTTACATGTCAGACCGACAATACATATGTCAGAAATTCAAATTTTTTAAAAAGAACAGAAAATAAAATTTAAGATGAGTTGACACAAATATCCGACACTCTGACATATATACTCTCCAGTTCCAATGAGTATTTTAAAATTGCATTTAATGTTATTTCAAGTGATTCAAGCTGTTTAATATTACGAAATTTTAGACTATATTCTACATTCTTTATTCAAGTATATATTATATATATATATATATAATATATACTTATACAATAAATAAATTGATATATTATTATGTATCATTTAAAATATATTCATAGTCTGTTTATTATTATTATTTTCTTAATTACTCGAGTATTTAGTTTTCATTTCCTAGTATCAATGGGATATTCTTTATATTTTATTAATATTTGAAGAATATTCTAATATTAAACCTGATTATCATAATTAAATTAGTCTTGTTCTTAATTATTGCAGTAATTATTCTACATTTGTATATATTAATGGGATTTTCTCAATTAATTTGTTATTATTTCAAGAATATTCATGTGTTAAACCTTATTATCAATATTAAATTAATACACACTATGAACATATTTTAAATAACATAATAATACATCATTTTATCTAATATATAGTCATTATAGTTAATAATATATATATTAATATCATTTCCTTAATTACTTGAGTAATTAATCTTCTTTATATTAATGGGATATTCTTTATTATTTTCTTATTATTCCAAGAATATTCCAATATTAAACATGATTATGATAATTAATTTAGTTAATTATTTGAGTACTTAATTTACATTTGTATATATTAATGGGATTTTCTCAATTAATTTCTTATTATTTCAAGAATATTTCAATGTTAAACCTTTTTATCAATATTAAATTAATATATATTATTAAAACTATATATGGCTATATATTAGATAAAATCATATATTATTATGTATAATTTAAAATATGTTCATAGTGTGTTTATTAATATTATTTTCTTAATTATTCGATGTTTGTTTTGCACACATATATAAACACAATCATAAATTTACACACGCATTACAAGAACTTACAAAAACACATATGCACACACATGCACAACCCTAAACCAAACTGAAGAAATATGTTGCTTCTTTATTGAAAACATCATGTTCAACGCATGTATGATATATGTACTCAATCTGTGTGTATGTAACACATTGAATTTACATGTGTAATATTTATATTAAGCTTGTTGGGAGCA
Source organism: Selaginella tamariscina (assembly GCA_003024785.1). Classification (NCBI taxonomy): domain Eukaryota; kingdom Viridiplantae; phylum Streptophyta; class Lycopodiopsida; order Selaginellales; family Selaginellaceae; genus Selaginella; species Selaginella tamariscina. The sequence continues at coordinate 66,719 of PUQB01000845.1, forward strand.
AACCCTAAACCCTAAACCCTAAACCCTGTGTATACATGTGTGTACAAAAATAATTTTTCAACACTCTCTCTTCACACCATGCATGATCCATCCTAAACCCTAAACCCTAAACCCTAATATGTAACACAATGAATTTACTCATGTAATATGTATGTATGTCTGTGTGTATACACGTGTGTATGTATATATGTGTACTCTGTATGTATATATGTGTACTTTCTGTCTTCTCTCATACATACACACCATGCATGATCCATGTTAATATGTACTGTCTCTCTTCTCTCAAACATACACACCATGCATGATCTATAATATGTACTCGGTCTCTCTAATATTATGTACTAATATGTATGTATGTCTGTGTGTATAATACACACATGCATGATCCATAATATGTACTGTCTCTCTTCTCTCATATACTATGTATGTATATCTGTGTATAATATGTGTAAGTATATATGTGTACTAATATATGCAATGTGTACAAAATAATTTTTCAACACTCTCTCTTCTCTCATACATACACACCATGCATGATCCATCCTAAATCCAAAACCCTAAACCCTAAACCCTAAACCCATGTAATATGTATGTATGTCTGTATATTATGTGTATTAATATATGCAATGTGTATGTATGTATTGATACACATGAAACTTTAACACTCTCATGGACACACACATGTTAAATCCCTGCATGATTTATATTTTTGGGGTGTATGTGATACACCCACGCACACGCACGCGCTAATAATATAATGAAAGAATATTCGTTTAGGGCGAATCTATATTTTATTCTTTTTAGGGTTTAAGTATATTCTCAGAAGGAATATTCTATTAGGGTTAATATATATATTTAATTCCTTTAGGGTTTAGGTATATTCTTAGGGTTTCAAGAGGCGGCGGCTGTGAAATCGGCGGCGGCTGTGCACACAGGTGAGATGTGTGTGTGTGTGTGTGTGTGTATGTATATATGTATAGGAGTGTGCGTATAAATTTATTTATTAGTTTTATCTCTCGCACACACACGCACACTCCTGTGTATGTATATGTGTGTGTGGGTGTGTGTTTGTTTATCTGTATGATTTTATTTGTTTCGCTCACACACGCATACACACGATATACATATACACATATATATATATACCTATATACATATATACATACATATATTATGTGTACCAGTATCTGTAAATTTTTTTTATTGATCTATCTCTCCCACACACACGCACACTGCTTTACACACACACACACACACACATACATATATATATATATATAATCAATGCATATTAACAAATAGTATACAACACTAGTTTATATATATGCTTATATATTCATATGGGTTATATATCTATATACACACATATATATATGTGTGTGTTTATCTGTATAATTTTATTTATTTATTAGTTTTATCTCTCGCACACACACGCACACTCCTGTGTATATATATGTGTGTGTGTGTGTGTGTTTGTTTATCTGTATGATTTTATTTGTTTCGCTCACACACGCATACACACAATATACATATACACATATATATATACCTATATACATTATACATACATACAACACTAGTTTATATATATGCTTATATATTCACAGACTCTCTCTTTCTCTATGGATTATATATCTATATACACACTATATATGTGTGTGTTTATCTGTATAATTTTATTTATTTATTAGTTTTATCTTTCGCACACACACGCACACTCCTGTGTATATATATGTGTGTTGTGTGTTTGTTTATCTGTATGATTTTATTTGTTTCGCTCACACGCATACACACGATATACATATACACACATATATATACCTATGTACACACATATATTATGTGTACCAGTACTGTATAATTTTATTTATTTATTTATCTCTTGCACACACACGTACACTCCTATACATACATACATACATACATATATATATATATATATATATATATACACACACACACACACACATATATATATGTGTGTTTTTATCTGTATAATTTTTTTATTTATTAATTTTATCTCTCGCACACACGCTAAGCCCCTCGAGCGGCGGGATTAATCCCGCCGCTATAGGTTTATGGCCTCAGCGGCGGGATTAATCCCGCCGCTATATGGTTGGGCCATGGTGGCGGGATTAATCCCGCCGCCGAGGCCCTTCACGCAGGCTATGGCGGGATTAATCCCGCCGCTCTAGGACAAACCGAAGAGCGGCGGGATTAATCCCGCCGCCCATGGCCTGCGTGAGGGGCCTCGGCGGCGGGATTAATCCCGCCGCTCCCATGCCCTGCGCGGAATGTGGCGGGATTTATCTCGCCGGCAATGGCCTGTGTGAAGGCCCTAATGGGCGGGATTAATCCCGCCGGATTCCGCGCAGGCATTTACAGGGAGATGGGCGGGGATTAATCCCGCCGCTCATGAGGCTAATCGAAGAGCCTGCATGAAAGATCCTACACGGAAGGCTAACCGAAGAGCCTGCATGACATGTCCTGCGCGTAAGGCGGCGGGATTAATCCCGCCGCCCAGGGAATTCACGCAGGACATGAACGGCGGGATTAATCCGGCCCCACGCTCATGCCCTTCGCGGAGGCGGCGGGATTAATCCCGCCGTTGGCACTTCCGCAGGATATAAGCGGCGGGATTAATCCCGCCCCCACCCATCCCTGTTCAAAATGCCGCAGCCAATATATATGTGTGAGCGCATGATTTACGAGAGGGCGGCGATTAGTCTCTCGAACCTTCATTACCCGGTGGCGGGATTAATCCCGCCACCCTTCTTTTTTCCTCCATTGGTATGTTGAATCAATCCCGACTAACTCTGTCTGAGACGGAGAAGGTTTACAAAATACCAATGGAGGGAACTGAGAAGGGTGGTGGGATTAATTTCACCATCCCTTACATGGTGGGCGGGATTAATCCCGCCGCGTACGCATGCCCTGCGCGGAATCGGGCGGGATTTATCCCGCCGCCATTGGCCTGCCTGAAGGGCCTAGGCGGCGGGATTAATCCCGCAAGATTTCGCACAGGGCATTGCGTTCGGCGGGATTAATCCCGCCGACTAAGGCCGAGTGAAGGGCCTGGGGCGGGATTAATCCCGCCGAGCCAATTTGCGCGTCGCGGGATTAATCCGCCGCCATTGGCGCCTGAAGGGCCTGGGGGCGGGATTAATCCCGCCGGACGCCAATTCCCTGCGCGAATCGGGCGGGATTTATCCCGCCGCCATTGGCCTGCCTGAAGTGCCTAGGCGGCGGGATTAATCCCGCCCGATTCCGCGCAGGGAATTGGCGTCCGGCGGGATTAATCCCGCCGCATAGGGACCGAGTGAAGGCCCTGGGCGGCGGGATTAATCCCGCCGAGTCTTCAATGCCTGTTGGAGGAATGAATCCCGCCACCCTTCCTTTTTCTCCATTGGTGAGTCGGACCAATCCCAAACGTTTCTGTCTGAGACGTAGAAGGTTTTACAACATACCAATGGAGGAACTGGGAAGGGTGGGAAATTCATTTAACCATCCCTTACATGGTGGGCGAGATTAATCCCGCCTCCTTTCTGGAGTCACTGAAGGGGTGTGAGAAATAAATCCTGCCCAGTTCTCTCTGAGACCGAGAAGGGTGGCAAGATTAATTCCGCACTCCCGTTCAAGGCCTCCAGAAAGGTGGCGAGATTAATCCCGCCCACTCTTTCAGGAGGCATTGAAGGGGTGGCGAGATTAATCCCGCCGCACCTTCCATGTGAATATATATGTGTATTAGTATATATAAGTTGCATATCTCATTTTATTTACTTTTATCATCTTATCATAATATTTCGAGTAAAAGCTAGGAATCTATGTAAAACTGTCCAGAGCTCACATTTGTGGTGGTTCTAAAACGAAATGTTATCTTTCTTTTGCACTAACACAAATGTGAGCTTCGGACAGTTAATTACGTCTACTTCTCTCTGTGTATTATTTTTGTATATTCGGGTTTATACAAGTGTGTGTGCGTTTTTATATAATTTATATATTATAGTGTATTATTTTGCAGAAGGACGATTTGATCAAACAAGGAGATCGAGTCATTAGTATGGAGTCGTCGTCAAATTCTGGGTAAGAATTAAAATAAAATCTGTTATACTCGGATACTTGAACTAATCATTTTTGTATTCAGATGTGGAATTGAGGTGACATTAAAGACAAGAGCAGGAGAAGAGATGGGCAGGGGGATTCTGGAATCAACTTGGCCATATTTTAAGATAAATGGGAAGCGCATTGGAGCAACCATGGCTGCTGTCAAATTAACCTCTGTCACATCTCATGGACAAGCAAAACAATGGAAAGTAGATTCGCTAGTCAAGCACCCGAAAGCAGGCTGCGAACCCAGATTGGACGATGCTCGACATATGCCTTGTTCCATCCAATGTCACGTTCTCGGATCCAGAGGTCGTCAGTTACAACATTAATTTCGGGTGGTTTTGTCGACTTGTGGATAATGACGTTCACGTGTTCACTAATGATGTTGACCTTGGAGTTCTTCTTCAACTCAACGAAAGCCCATCTATGGAGGGGATCCATCTGGATGTCTACTTCGAAGATCTTCAGACTCATCGAGTAGGTGTATTGTCAGGAGATATTGCTTCACAATACAGAAAATCAGCAAGTGGAGCAATCTTCCCTCTTCACATTGAAGAAGAACACAGCGACATCATAAGGAGATTGAGAGGGTGGCTCGGTCTCAGGTTCTCTACAGATCACGTTCAATTTGCTTAGGAGCTTGGGAGCTGGAAGAGTGTGCCGAGAACACTAGAACAGCTGCAGTCGGGGATCACACATGTTGATTCGGATCGCAAAAGAAAATCATCAATCGTTTTGTCAGCTGCACCTGTGGCATCTCATGCTGCAATAAGTCACAAGGAAATGATGTTGGATGATAAGATTTATCCTTGTAGGGTTAAATATTGCAGCGTCAACCCAAACTTCAATTACAGGCCACTCAACCAGGAACGTGTAGCTGAGCTCATGGAGAAGATGAAGGACGACAATTCTTATACCGTTCCACATAATGCTGTTTTGTGTCCATACTATGAAAGAAGGAAGGGCGCTGACAAAGTCTGGATCACAACACCAGAACAACTCATGAAGATTCAGACGGAGAATAAAAATCTATCAAGTACTACATCATTAGTGGCCAGCACACAATAACGGCAGCCCAACGACTTCTCGATGAACACAACAAAGGAACGATGGCAACAAAACTTTCCGAGCATACCCGTGAGAAGCTGACAAAAAGATCGGCGTTTTTAGCTAAGCCGAATCTCACAATCGAGCAGTACCATAAGTTATCGGCGGAATGGGACGCTGCCGACACCAACCACTACAACAGCAAAATATGGGAGAAGTTTAAACACACGCGAGCCGTGTGGGAATCTCTTCAGCGACCACAAAGAGCTACCGCAGGGAATACACAATCTGCGGAATACCGGGTAAGCAAATTGTTTGGGCGGGATTTATCTCGCCGGTATATTAATCTGTCTTTTTCCTCAGAGAGTTGAAGAAATTGCAGCAGTTGATTTTGCCCAGGTGGGCGGGAAGGAAACATCTTTCTGATGATGTTGATTTCTTGCCCCGAAGATAGGATCTTTGCCAAATGGTTGGGGATTATGGAATCCTTTTCAAAAGGAACACTGAAGAAGAAGCAGACAAGTGAAGGGGAGCCCTCAGAAAAGTCTGCAAAGAAACCCAGTAAGACGCCGAAGGCTAAGTCTGTTCAATCTACAAAGGATGTAGACAACGATTTCAAGCTCACATGGTTGAAGCCTTTAAATGGAACAACGATGGAGGAGATGGAAGTCTTGGCTGATTTGGTGATCGATGGCAAACTACAAATTAATAACAGCAGCCCAACCTCTCCTTTTCATCTCAAGGCAATGGAGTTGAAGACGGTCAGGCATTTCAAGGAGTGGTTGGGAATACACTGCCACAAACTGGGTTGGACCTCGACTTCAACATATGAAGAGGTCAGCAAATATTTGCATGTGACGAACGATGATATGCTTGTCGAATGGGTGAACCAATCGGAAGATCTAGGCAAGAATCTATTGCACGCCAACGCCAAAAAGGAGAACATTGGGATGACGCCTTCTCTTATGGCAGTCCTTCAGCAGCGGAGAACCGAATTGAACCTTATAAAGGAGGATGCTACGAATCACGACAAGCCCTACAGATGTTTGTTGTTAGATTCGGAGACTTTATGGGGTAACATCACTGCTTGTAGGAAACCGTTTCAATTGTTCGTGATGGATCGGCGGGTGTCAAAAAATCTTTCGACAGATAGGGCACTAGAGGATCTGGTGGAGAAACTTAGCCGTGCAAGCATATACATAGAAGGTATTTATTATTTGAATTTCATGCTTTGCGCTCTTCACTGATACCTACTTTTTCAGGTATTTATTTCTTGATTCTTGCTCATGTCACCGATACTTTTGCCTTCGCCTTCGCCAAGAAGAATAGACATCGTTGGACAGGATTTTATATGAACGATGCTAATCCCAAGTGCATTGATACGTTGTTCACTTGGTTGTTAGGAATGCGCCAAACAATTTCAAGCTTCCAAATGACTGGCCAGGCATCTGTTTGCACTCCAACGGCCCTGAACCTCCATCCGATACACCGATAGGTATGAGTGACGTATTCGGCAATGTACGTTATCCAAACATTACAAGTCAAGCGGCACGGAGCATCGTCAACTTGAATCAGGGGTCCTCACAGTGATGCGTGGGTTTTTGACTACTGCACTAGGGGGTCCGTCTTGAAGGAGTGTTACCTTCGGCATACATGTGTGTTTGCCGTTGAAAGGATAAGACCATGGTTGAGGACCTGAACAAGTGGATAGATTGGGTCTCAACTGAGTACCCCAACGATCCATAAAGGCGTATTTGAGAAAGTTCCCTCCAGATAAGTGCGATAGCTCTGAAGGTGAATCTGGTTCAATCTCGGAGTCTGAGAACGAACTCAATCAGATATTAGACCGGAAGTTATCTCGAGGAGTACAGAACATTCGCACACTCCAGGACCCATGGAAACATCAATAGAAGATGCAGAAGATCTTGAACCATCTCACAAGCGGCTTAGACCTTCTTCGCCTCATCAGAAGGTAATAGCGAAGAAGAATTGATAATGAATTGATAGAGTGATGAATAGTTGTAAATGAGTGTAACATAAGGCATTTTTGTATATTTCTTTTATATTTGTACAGAAAATAAATTCTCAAGGATTAATGAAGCTTTTAGTTCAAACATGGGTCACACATTAACAAGGTAAATAATATACCTTGATAATTTTAAGGTCAGCTAATTATCATTTTGCAGATGTAATGAAATAATTGAGAACATGGATTTTCAGCATTGCCATGAGGTAAGAGAGGGGTTTGGCGACAATTTCTTGTGCCACATGTCAGAATGACAGAGTTCATGCAGGAAATGGATAATAATGCAGCTCAAAACATCGTTACCATGGGGGCCACTTCATCATCATTTTTATTGGCTTCAGTTCCGAAATCAATTTCTTCAGCGCATGCAATATCTGAATCTTGTAAGGATGATGTACAATTAAATGATGAAGGGATAGGCAACGAATAGTGGCAACGGATAAATGTGAAAGGGAGCAAACAAGTGATTTGCAAAGTATTCAAGAGGCAACGCTATCTCATGTTACTCATGGCCATATTGTGTTGTTGGATGTCAATGGTGTTCTGCTTCATCGACAAAGGCCCGAGGATAGAAAAAAGAAATCAAACAAGGAGATTTCATTCCTTGTCATGGTAAATTTCGATATGATATTATTTTTCGTCCAGGGTTGGATCGTCTCTTTCAAAAGCTTAAGGAGATGGGTGCGCTTGTGGGGATTTGGTCATGCATGCAGATTCATAACTTAACACCGCTGTTGATTTACTTAAGAAACATTGTAGTGTTGCAGAAGAGGTGATTCGTAAAGATTGGATTTTTGACCAGCGAATGTGTCATAAACCTCTCGAATTTCACAATATAAGAAAGGAAAGCAAGCCATACTTCTTCAAGAATGAAAGAATAATTGGGACTCATGGGGAGATCAGTCGCTTAAGGATAATAAGAATGCACATATCTTAGTAGTAGACGACTCTCCTCAGAAGGCTATGCTCAACCAAAACATTGCTTGTATTCATCCAATCACTTTCGATCCATATTCTGATACCGATATCATGGATGAGCTAGTGAACTACTTGGATACGTGCCTCAGAAAGAAGAATCTCGAAAATTTTTGTGAGCAGTATCCACCGTATCATACATTTCCTGAAGCTTTTCTTTCTCGTGATATTGAATTTTATAAAATGAAGGATAGCAACCGGGCGCTTTATAATATTATTCTTAAGGAACGTCAGTTTTTAGATGAGCCTTTATGCAGACCTTCTCTTATCACATCTTATGTATTAACAAGGATGGCAACTCCCAATTGCATTCGTGAGAGTGTTAAGTGGTGGCAACAACATCAAGATATTGACCAAAATGATTTGATTAATCCGGAGAGTGATGATTTAGACAAAATGAAAAGATTTCTTTGTATGATAGAAAGAAAGTATTTATAAAAAATTAACATGTTGATAAGAAAATGATTTCATTTGTAATTATGTTTGATAGTATTTCTTCATTATTGTAAACTATTTTTAGAATAATATGAATATTCTAAGATATTTTAGGAATATTCCTTACTAAGTAAGGTTATTGAAGGATTAATTAATTAATTAATTAATATTTAAGGCTTAATTACATATTAATTAAATGATTAATTAATAATTAAAACTTAAGTATTAATTAGTAATTTATTTTATATTCCCATTTTCACGTATCATGCCCACTTTAGTTTACAACGTGCATATTTGTGATTTTATGTTTATCTACTTGAGTATCAACAATTCTTTATGCATGTTTTTCTTGTGTATTCGTATACGAATAATAGACTTTTTATATAAATATTAAAATTTAATAATAAATACTTGCATTGGGTTTAAACCCTAAACCAAATTAAAGAAATATGTTGCTTCTTTATCGAAAACATCATGTTGAACGCATGTATGATCCATAATGTACTCAGTCTGTGTGTATGTAACATATTGAATTTACACATGTAATATGTATGTATGTCTGTGTGTATACATGTGTGTATATTTATATGTGTACTAATATATGCAATGTGTACGAAATTAGTTTTTTAACACTCTCTCTCTTCTCTAATAATACACACATGAATGATCCATAATATGTATTGTCTCTCTTCTCTCATACATACACACCATGAATGATCCATAATATGTATTGTCTCTCTTCTCTCATACATACACACCATGCATGATCCATAATATGTATTGTCCTCTCTTCTCTCATCATACACATCATGCATGATCCATAATATGTACTGACATGACAATATTATGTACTATGTACATATGTTTATGTGTATATATGTATTGTTACACGTGAAAATTTAACACTCTCATAGACACACATATGTTAAACCCATGCATGATTTATATTTTTGGGGTGTATGTGATACACCCACACACCTACACATGCACACAAATTTAAAATTATGATGATATAATTTATTCTTTTTAGGGTTTAGGTATATTCTTAGAAGGAATATTTGATTAGGGTTAATATATATTTTATTCCTTTTAGGGTTCAGTTATATTTTTAGGGTTTTTAAGAAGAAAGGAGGCGGAGGAGTAAGATGTGGCGGCGGTGGTAATGTGAGAGTGGCTGTGCTATAAATCAATAGATCTCTCTCAGAAGGCATGGCGGTGTAAAAAGGCTCGGCGGTGCAGTAGGGTTTGAAGGTGCATTCACACAGGTGAAATCTTTCTCTCTCACACGCACATCCTGTGTATATATATCTATGTGTGATAGAAAATTATTTATTTATCTGTATTTACATATACATTTTATGTGTGTGTATCTATATAATAAAATTTATTTATCTATCTCTCGCACACACACACACTCCTGTATATACATACACATATACATATATCTGTATTTACATATAATATATATGTGTGTGTGTGTGTGTGTGTGTGTGTGTGTGTATCTATATAATATTATTGATTTATCTATCTCTAACACACACGCACACTCCTGTACTTAACTATACATATACATATATATATATATGTGTGTGTGGTGTGTGTGTGCGGGATTAACCAAAGGCGGCGAGATTAATCCTGCCGCCCTTCACGCAGGTCATGAGCAGTGGGATTAATCTTGTCGCCCTTCACATAGGTCATGAGCGGCGGATTAATCCCGCTGCTTCATGCAAGCCCTTCCCACATGTCATGAGAGGTAGATTCCCCTTGCCCTGGGATAGAATCCCCTTGTCCCTATTCCAAGGTGGCCCCCTCACCGACGCCTCTTTCTAGTATGTTAGCTCATCAACATCTAGTCGCCTTCTCATGGGTGGTCTTCCCATGTGCTGCCCGACCTTGTGGAGCCTTAGGACCCTATCTTGGTACTCACCCCTGACTTGTTGCATCGTATGATTGACTGAACTCTTGGTGTGGAGGTCTCTTCGTTAGTGATTATCGCCTCTCCTTATGGGGGCCTTTCGGATGAGGCTCTTCCTCCCCTCTTTACAAGCATCCATGGATGGTCTGCCCTACCCTTTTTGAGTGCTAGCGACCCTAGGTCTACTACCTCACATTCCTTGTTGCCTTGGCCATGTAGGATCTCTGGCTCTCGTCCATTATTACTCCACCTGCTATTGTGGCCGCTTCAAGTTTCCTCCCTCCAATGCAAGCTTCCCATGCCCTGGGGTTCTTTTGCGCGAGGTCTCCTCCCTTTGAAATACTCATTGCATATGGGTTCAGTTGTGAGGTGTGGAGGCTCATCGTAACTGTCACTTTCACCTACATCGAGAGCTCCTTTGTCTAGCCATCCATCCCACTCTGCTTCATAGGTCATCACCAGGCGATCTCACCTGTCTAAGTGTCGCTCATTCCCGCATGTTTCTACACCTGGAATTTCATTAGGACATGCTAGGGGTTCTTCATACTCTCTTCATCATCTATGGCTTGAGACTAGCTTTGATGCTATTGTCATTTGTTTTCATGATCCTTCAGGGCGTCTCCCTTTTCTCCTCGTGAGATTGGCTTCATGGTATCCGTGTTGTGGGCCCTAATTGGTGAGGCTAGGGCTGATTGTGGCATTTGAGGTACTTCTCTGCTCTCTATTGGTCTCTCCTAACCAACACAATACATCCTCTTGCCAGTTGATACTCACTGATATCCAATTGTTTGAACGAGTTAATCCTAGCTTCTCCAATCTTTCTTTTAGGTAGCAACTTGACTTGCTACGATGAACTCCATCCGTGTGTGACAACTATCCCTCTTTGGTCACCATAAATGGTCATTGGGGACTCTGTAGGCTAGATGTGGGGTGAATTTAGCTGGTCTTAGTGGTCGCTAGGACGTTGTTGTCAACGTCCAGTCTTAGGGCTCACAAGATGTTTGGAAGTGTGTGGTGTGGCCTCTCTACCTAGACGCCGCAAGGGTCCATGTACTGGTGGACTAGAGTTCCTTCAGAGGTGCATGCTCCTTCTAAAGAGAGTGGGAGGGAGAGAGAGAGAGAGGAGAGTTGAGTCTAGAAGGGGCGACTATAGCCAATATATATATATATATATGTGTGTGTGTGTGTGTGTGTATTGCAGCTTGGAAGTATGGGGTAGCCTCCCCCAATGACCAGTGATCAGGATCTTTGTCTACTAGCAAGAACAAGACACAAGAAGAAGACGAACTAGAAGGACCCCGACCCACTACTTGCATGTCTGCTTATATAGAGGGTCGGGTGGTACTTGGCCATAGGACCATGTGTCCTCTTTCAATGGATATCCCCTAGGACTAGGTACTAGCCTATTGTCTTAATGCGCCTCCCTCACGTGTGCCATCCTTAGATGCAAGTTGTAACTAAAATGGGCATGGCTATAGTCCCATTTCCTAATAATTAGCAATTTTAGCTATTTAATTAGCATTTTCTAATATTAAAGGAATATTCTTTAGAATATATGTTTGAAAAGAGAAATATTCTTTAGAATATTCTATTTTGTATTCTACCCTTTAATAAATTATAGCATTCATTGAACAAAAATTAATAACATTATAAAAGTAGAATGTATTAATTATATAATATATTGCCTAATATAACAATTAAGAAGAGCATAAGAGGTACATTATATAAATATTGATGTTGTTATTAAAATATTAATATTTAATATAACATTATTAATTAAAAATTTGTAGTAGTAATAATATATATATAAAATCCTATAATAATATAGTCAATCTTCCATATCATTTTTTAAATTTATGTAGTTAAGTATACAATTTGGTACTATTATTAAAGAGTTTATAATAATTATGAATATTAAATATATGATATTTTATAATTTTGTAATTGCTTTAAGCTTCAGAAAACATACATTCCTTGCAGTTTTGTTATCGTGACTTTATCAATGCTTCTTGACATCCACCCATATCGAATGGATTTAACATTTATAAAACATGCTGGGTCTTTTTGATTGGAGACCAGTTTCTCTAGGCATCCATATCTTTCGCTCTCCTTTCTCGTGTCGCCTTTTTGTGGTTTGAACCATGCAACCTTAACAATACTATTTTTTGTGATTACTTCAGGTGTGTCGATAATTTGACCCATCCAAATAGGGATTATATGACGCATCTGGAGTAATGAGAACCATCATTAGTTTTTGAAGATCCTTGCAGCAATCAAAGTATGCTTTAGGTTTTTGGTTCCTTTGTCCAACAAAGTGTGGGGTTTGCACTTCCACATCACTACTGGCTTCTATGTCGTCTATGCTCAGTGATGTCATTTCAATCTCCTCTCGCCACCTTGTTTTAGGCCAGAAAGGGTGTTGCAATTCTGTACTTGTGACAGTAGGCCCTTCCAACTCTCGAACAACAGTCCCAATAGTCGACCACATGCTTATATAGTTCTGAGTAACCAGTTGCCTTATCAGAATTCTTTGGCATCGATTTTTGAACCCATGCCACATATTTTTTGATGCCATCAATAATAACCTCTTGTTCCTTGAGCTGGGCACTCAATGGAATAGGGTCTGGTTGTCCTTCTGGGAGAAGTGGCTTTCCATCCTCTCCACTTTTGAAGAGCATTAAGCCCTCTTTCGGTAACCACTCCTGCTCTGATGGCCGTAACTTGTACTGCATAATAGGTATACCATCTCGTATGGAGAAAAAGAATTGTAGCGGCACAAGGTGACCAACTAAAGAATCACTCCCTTCTTTTATATACTCTTGAGAAATTTTTTGAAGTCTGGCACCTCAGTCACAAGCAAAGCACAACTTTTTTTGGAGATGCAATTTTCAAAAAGATTCATCATATGCGGTAAGGTAAGTGCACTTGTCCTTTTTGTAGAGTTGGAGACCTTGCTGAAGAACGCATCAATATCTTCATGAGTGTGACCAACCATAAGGAAACTGAGCGTGATTGTTTCAAACACACCTTTGGCAACAAGCATTGACAAGTATGCTAGCACATATCTAGAAAATAAAAGTAAGTATGAGCTTGAGAAACCCTTAAGTAAAATGATTTACCTATTTTTGTTCTCGCCTGCACAATTATCCATCTGTAAAAGCAAATGACGAGGAAGCTTATTTGATGTTGAGGACACATGTACACTATTTGAGCTAGATCCCTCCACTGAACCAGAACTCTCAACAGGGCCATCTATTTTCTGTGCAGGCTGTTGACAATGCCTCTCATATTCCCAAGTAGCCTCAAGTGCAGATGTTCATGAGAGCATTATGTAAAGGTTGAAGGTGTTGTTTCTTCACTTTGAGATCACTGATAGGACTTGTCTGTGAGTGGGCTTAAGGTTTCTGAAACACATGGCTAACGACCCAATAGTGAAATTGGAGTCGCTAGACCAATGTGGAAGTGAAAAGTGTCCATATGACTCACAACCGTGTCCATGTGTTAGCACACCTGTCAATGAAATCGGAAGTTTCATGACATTTCAAGGCACTTTGGTGTTGCAAAGAGCTTTGGAATGCTGGTCTTTGAATGATCCATCTTGTCATGGATCAAGCACAGGTACTTGATGGGCGTGACACAGAAAGCATGCGGTGTGCATAGTACTGAGACCGGCAAGTTTGTTGTGCAATCATGTGGGCCTCCATCTTCTTTTGAATGGTAGTGATCTCCACCAAGGTTTTTGCACAAGCCTCTGCAGCCTTCAATGATGTACAAGTGTCACACTTGGAAAAGCTAGAGTGTTTTGCAATCTCCACATCCTTAAAATGAGTATTCCATATGTTGTTGAAGGTACCAGTGCAGATTGCTTGGAGCCCCATCAAACTGAGGCACTTGTTCACATGTTCACACAGCTTAGATTGAAGGCAAAACCTTGAGATTTTCCCTGACCCCTGCATTTGTGGTTCGGCATTTGTGAGGCATCCTGTCTGCATTTGCTTCCACAAAAGCCTTGAGTATCTCTATGGCTGCCATGATGTGAGAGCGGGTTTTGACCAAGCGAGTGTTCCATGAACTGAGGTTTGCGCTCCATTAGCCACTCATCCCTCCGACGTAGTAGAACGTGGTCTTTGGGATCCCGTATATACTGTACCAAGCTTTAAAGCAGATGGCCACCTTATTAAATACCATGGATGTACTCTGATAACCTGTGTCCGAGGCCATTCCATCAATACACCCAGTTAGTGCAGCATATACAAACTCATGCCTTTGCTTTTGGGTGAGCATACGAAAGACATGTCTACATTGGGTAATTTCATTCCGGTCTGCCATCTGACAACACTTCTTCTTGCAACAGTCAATCGTGGAAATGCTCGTAACACTTTCGAAGATGTAGGATCCATCTTTACCCTCTTGCTGAAACTTGCAGGGGAAGATCTACAACCCATGAATCGCCTTTTTCTTACAATAGGACCAATGCAAGGAACCTCTTCAAATATGAGTTGTTCTTCCGGGTTGTTATTATTAAATCCAACCCAGAATATGTTGAACCATCTTGCCGTCTTAATTCAGATGTTCGCCACCTCACGAGGGATCCAGGATACAATGTGCCATTAGGTGAAACCTCTGTCACAACTACACCCACGAAGTCGGACCCTAGTTTCTCTTCTGACACTGCTTCCATTGGATTTATAGCTGTGATGATGCCTCTTCCCGACTTCAATCTCACGAAGAAAGAGAATCACCTATCCATCACAGCAGGCCATCATCTGGTAAACTCGTGCTACTATTTGTTTGTGACTCTGCATATTCTGTGTCAGCCTTGACTTCATCCAAATTCCACAATACAGGAGAACCCTCCTCAAATTCCATTCCCAGAACCTCAACATGCTTGTAAATGGTGTTCACCCATACGTACACACAAGATCCTTGGGCAATATTGTGACATGATGCATTATTATCTCGAACTTCCACAGTTCAGTGCCAACTATCTGTTGTTCCGAAGAAGACATACTTTATCTCCAGTATTAAACATATTGTCCTGCACATAAATAATTGTATTATTTATGATATCTGTTTATGCAATATTTCTAAGAAATCTGAATTACGGTTACTTAATAATATGCATATGCAATAATACATAATTATGTTTAGAGATAATATCTCATGTTTGATTAATACAACTGATGGGCGGATTAATCCCGCCCACGAATCCCTCGACGAGGAACGGTCGGCGGGATTAATCCCGCCGCCGACTCAACCCCTTCGGAGAGAGTCGGCGGGATTAATCCCGCCGACTCCCCCCAGGAGGAAGAGGCGGCGGGATTAATCCCGCCGCCTCTTCCTTGTCGGAGGGAGTCAAGGCGGGATTAATCCCGCCCACAATTCTTACGACGGGGAATGGGTGGCGGGATTAAACCCGCACATAACTCTCTCCAAAACTATGATTTCAAAGAGATCTCGGGATAAATCCTGTCCCCAAATCTTAAAACAGGGATGTGGTGGCGAGATTAATCCCGCCACCCTTCCCTGCCTCCTAAAATGGTTGGCGGGATTAATCCGCCGACAACTCTTTCTAATAAATTCTGGTAACTCTTCATCAGTTGAGAAGGTTATCGCGGGATTAATCCCGCCACTCTTTTTCAGTGGCGGAAAGCATTGCCCGAGAGATGGTGGCGGGATTAATCCCGCCACCTCTTCGAAGAGGCGAAAAAGAAATGGCCGGATTAATCCCGCCGCCCCGGTTAACCTAGAATATTAAGTTAAAAGGATATTTAAACGGGATAAATCCCTAAGAATATATTATAATCCTAATGCATTCCTAAACCCCTAAATTGTAATTTAAAGAGAATGTAAGAGAGTGAATCTTTATAAGTATTTTAAATTTGTTTATAATACTTACTTGTAAACAGCACTGAAGGCGCCGTGCTTTCCTATAAAAATAGCACCCAATTTAATCTCGCTCCTGAGATGATCACTATGAAGAAAAAAGAAGATCTAAAGAGTGAAAAATACAGAAATGAAGAAACCCTTGCCGGAGAAAGAACCAGATCTGAATTTGAGTGGGAAATTAAATGCATTTTCAAATTTACATGTCAGACCGACAATACATATGTCAGAAATTCAAATTTTTTAAAAAGAACAGAAAATAAAATTTAAGATGAGTTGACACAAATATCCGACACTCTAACATATACTCTCCAGTTCCAATGAGTATTTTAAAATTGCATTTAATGTTATTCAAGTGATTCAAGCTGTTTAATATTACGAAATTTTAGACTATATTCTACATTCTTAGTATTCAAGTATATTTATATTATATATATATATATATATATATATATAATATACTTATACAATAAATAAATATATATTATTATGTATCATTTAAAATATATTCATAGTCTGTTTATTATTATTATTTTCTTAATTACTCGAGTATTTAGTTTTCATTTCCTAGTATCAATGGATATTCTTTATTATTTTATTAATATTTGAAGAATATTCTAATATTAAACCTGATTATCATAATTAAATTAGTCTTGTTCTTAATTATTGCAGTAATTATTCTACATTTGTATATATTAATGGGATTTTCTCAATTAATTTGTTATTATTTCAAGAATATTCATGTGTTAAACCTTATTATCAATATTAAATTAACTTAATATTTTAATTACATAATATACATATTTTATTAATATAGTCATATATAGTTTTAATAATCATATATATTAATATCATTTCCTTAATTACTTGAGTAATTAATCTTCTTTATATTAATGGGATATTCTTTATTATTTTCTTATTATTCCAAGAATATTCCAATATTAAACATGATTATGATAATTAATTTAGTTAATTATTTGAGTACTTAATTTACATTTGTATATATTAATGGGATTTTCTCAATTTTTCTTATTTTTCAAGAATATTTCAATGTTAAACCTTTTTATCAATATTAAATTAATATATATTATTAAAACTATATATGGCTATATATTAAATAAAATCATATATTATTATGTATAATTTAAAATATGTTCATAGTGTGTTTATTAATATTATTTTCTTAATTATTCGATGTTTGTTTTGCACACATATATAAACACAATCATAAATTTACACACGCATTACAAGAACTTACAAAAACACATATGCACACACATGCACAACCCTAAACCAAACTGAAGAAATATGTTGCTTCTTTATTGAAAACATCATGTTCAACGCATGTATATATATGTACTCAATCTGTGTGTATGTAACACATTGAATTTACATGTGTAATATTTATATTAAGCTTGTTGGAGCAAACCCTAAACCCTAAACCCTAAACCCTGTGTATACATGTGTGTAAAAATAATTTTTCAACACTCTCTCTTACACCATGCATGATCCATCCTAAACCCTAAACCCTAAACCCTAATATGTAACACAATGAATTTACTCATGTAATATGTATGTATGTCTGTGTGTATACACGTGTGTATGTATATATGTGTACTCTGTATGTATATATGTGTACTTTCTGTTTCTTCATACATACACACCATGCATGATCCATGTTAATATGTACTGTCTTCTTCTCTCAAACATACACACCATGCATGATCTATAATATGTACTCGGTCTCTCTAATATTATGTACTAATATGTATGTATGTCTGTGTGTATAATACACACCATGCATGATCCATAATATGTACTGTCTCTCTTCTCTCATATACTATGTATGTATATCTGTGTATAATATGTGTAAGTATATATGTGTACTAATATATGCAATGTGTACAAAAATAATTTTTCAACACTCTCTCTTCTCTCATACATACACACCATGCATGATCCATCTAAATCCAAAACCCTAAACCCTAAACCCTAAACCCATGTAATATGTATGTATGTCTGTATATTATGTTATTATATATGCAATGTGTATGTATGTATTGATACACATGAAACTTTAACACTCTCATGGACACACACATGTTAAATCCCTGCATGATTTATATTTTTGGGGTGTATGTGATACACCCACGCACACGCACGCGCTAATAATATAATGAAAGAATATTCGTTTAGGGCGAATCTATATTTTATTCTTTTTAGGGTTTAAGTATATTCTCAGAAGGAATATTCTATTAGGGTTAATATATATATTTAATTCCTTTAGGGTTTAGGTATATTCTTAGGGTTTCAAGAGGCGGCGGCTGTGAAATCGGCGGCGGCGGCTGTGCACACAGGTGAGATCTGTGTGTGTGTGTGTTGTATGTATGTATATATGTATAGGAGTGTGCGTATAAATTATTTATTAGTTTTATCTCTCGCACACACACGCACACTCCTGTGTGTATATGTGTGTGTGGGTGTGTGTTTGTTTATCTGTATGATTTTATTTGTTTCGCTCACACACGCATACACACGATATACATATCACATATATATATATACCTATATACATATATACATACATATATTATGTGTACCAGTATCTATAAATTTTTATTGATCTATCTCTCCCACACACACGCACACTGCTTTACACACACACAACACACACATATATATATAATCAATGCATATTAACAAATAGTATACAACACTAGTTTATATATATGCTTATATATTCATATGGGTTATATATCTAATACACACATATATATATGTGTGTGTTTATTTGTATAATTTTATTTATTTATTAGTTTTATCTCTCGCACACACACGCACACTCCTGTGTATATATATGTGTGTGTGTGTGTGTTTGTTTATCTGTATGATTTTATTTGTTTCGCTCACACACGCATACACACAATATACATATACACATATATATATACCTATATACATATATACATACATATATTATGTGTACCAGTATCTATATAATTTTTTTTATTGATCTATCTCTCCCACACACACGCACACTGCTTTACATATAATATATATATATATATATATATATATCAATGCATATTAACAAATAGTATACAACACTAGTTTATATATATGCTTATATATTCATATGGGTTTATCTATATCTATATAGTGTGTGTTTATCTGTATAATTTTATTTATTTATTAGTTTTATCTTTCGCACACACACGCACACTCCTGTGTATATATGTGTGTGTGTGTGTGTTTGTTTATCTGTATGATTTTATTTGTTTCGCTCACACGCATACACACGATATACACATACACACACATATATATACCTATGTACACACATATATTATGTGTACCAGTACTGTATAATTTTATTTATTTATCTATCTCTTGCACACACATACACTCCTATACATACATACATACATACATATATATATATATATATATATATATATATACACACATATATTGTGTGTGTTTTTATTGTATAATTTTTTATTTATTAATTTTATCTCTCGCACACACGCTAAGCCCCTCGAGCGGCGGGATTAATCCGCCGCTATAGGTTTATGGCCTCGGCGGCGGGATTAATCCCCGCTATATGGTTGGGGCCATGGCGGGGGATTAATCCGCCGCCGAGGCCCTTCACGCAGGCTATGGGCGGCAGGATTAATCCCGCCGCTCTAGGACAAACCGAAGAGCGGCGGGATTAATCCCGCCGCCCATGGCCTGCGTGAGGGGCCTCGGCGGCGGATTAATCCCGCCGCTCACCCATGCCCTGCGCGGAATGTGGCGGGATTTATCTCGCCGGCAATGGCCTGTGTGAAGGCCCTAATGGCGGGAATTAATCCCGCGGATTCCGCGCAGGGCATTTACAGGGGATGGGCGGCGGGATTAATCCCGCCGCTCATGAGGCTAATCGAAGAGCCTGCATGAAAGATCCTGCACGGAAGGCTAACCGAAGAGCCTGCATGACATGTCCTGCGCGTAAGGCGGCGGGATTAATCCCGCCGCCCAGGGAATTCACGCAGGACATGAACGCGGGATTAATCTCGCCCACGCTCATGCCCTTCGCGAGGGCGGCGGGATTAATTCCGCCGCTCAGGCACTTCCGCAGGATATAGCGGCGGGATTAATCCCGCCCCCACCCATCCCTGTTCGAAATGCCGCAGCCAATATATATGTGTGAGCGCATGATTTACGAGAGGGCGGTGGGATTAATCTCTCCGAAACCTTCATTGTCCGGTGGCGGGATTAATCCCGCCACCCTTTTTTCCTCCATTGGTATGTTGAATCAATCCCGACAACTCTGTCTGAGACGGAGAAGGTTTACAAAATACCAATGGAGGGAACTGAGAAGGGTGGTGGGATTAATTTCACCATCCCTTACATGGTGGGCGGGATTAATCCCGCCGCGTACGCATGCCCTGCGCAGAATCGGGCGGGATTTATCCCGCCGCCATTGGCCTGCCTGAAGGGCCCTAGGCGGCAGGATTAATCCCGCAAGATTTCGCACAGGGCATTGGCGTTCGGCGGGATTAATCCCGCCGACTAAGGCCCGAGTGAAGGGCCTGGGAGGCGGGATTAATCTCGCCGCATACGCATCCCCTACGCGGAATCGGGCGGGATTTATCTCGCCGCCATTGGCCTGCCTGAAGTGCCTAGGCAGCGGGATTAATCCCGCCCGATTCCGCGCAGGGAATTGGCGCGGCGGGATTAATCCCGTCGCATAGGGACCGAGTAGGCCCTGGCAGCGGGATTAATCCCGCCGAGTCTTCAATGCCTGTTGGAGGAATGAATCCCCACCCTTCTCTTTTTTCTCCATTGGTGAGTCGGACCAATCCTAAACGTTTCTGTCTGAGACGTAGAAGGTTTATAACATACCAATGGAGAGAATTGGGAAGGGTGGGGAAATTCATTTAACCATCACTTACATGGTGGGCGAGATTAATCCCGCCCCCTTTCTGGAGTCACTGAAGGGGTGTGAGAAATAAATCCTGCCCAGTTCTCTCTGAGACCGAGAAGGGTGGCAAGATTAATTCCGCACTCCCGTTCAAGGCCTCCAGAAAGGTGGCGAGATTAATCCCGCCCATCTTTCAGGAGGCATTGAAGGGGTGGCGAGATTAATCCCGCCGCCTTCCATGTGAATATATATGTGTA